>JAVJIX010000192.1:415000-417500 GCA_036785185.1 Paratrypauchen microcephalus
AGTGGGCTGAGTGAGTGTAACGTCCCCCAATCGCACTGGGCTCCAGTCAAATGAAGCTCATCAAAGCCTGTCTCAGGGGCGAGTCCCATATTTGCAGTTCCGAGCTCGAGTATCATAGCAACCCAAGAGCCAACCCAAAACGAGGTTGTTGAAGGTAACGCCCCTTCTTCTCCACACCAATGGTTTCAGTAGTGGACGCTTAGCAACCCTGTCAATCAAACCTGTTGCTAACGCTAGTGGGAGCAACCTCAGGGAAAGAAGGCATCTGATTTGTCTGTTATTCATCTTCATATCTTGATTTATGGATAAAATAGCAAAATAAAAACACCAGGATCATGTAGAGCGGGTTAAAGGAGAATTAACGTTTTTTACAATCTGAGCCTTAATAAAACAAGTTGTTTTACTCACCCATAGCACTTTGGTGTCATATGGAGCACTTCCAGAGATGTTTTAGATTAGCGATAGCCGTAGCGCAAGTTCTAGCCGTAGCTATATGCCCCGAGCATGTAATATATGCCCCAAGCGGTCTCCAAATAACACAAACTTTAGCACTTTTCAAATCATAGAAGCTCGATGTCTTAGTCTACGCCTTCGTTTGAGTCAAAAGTGGCCTGTAATCCGAGATGTATCCATAGTTTACAGCTTTGTGTTTCATGCTTGGGTCCTGGGAGCTGAGAGCGAAATAAGCTGTGACTCCGCACATGCGCACTGGCGTCCTCATCTACTCGAAACTATGGATAAATCTCGGATTACAGGCCACTTTTGACTCAAGCAAAAGCGTAGACTAAGACATCGAGCTTCTATGATTTGAAAAGTGCTAAAGTTTGTGTTATTTGGAGACCGCACGGGGCATATGTTACATGCCCCGTGCTACGGCTATCACTAATCTAAAACATCTCTGGAAGTGCTCCATATGACACCAAAGTTCTATGGGTGAGTAAAACAACTTGTTTTATTACCGAAATAAGGCTCAGATTGTTAAAAAAAAAAAATGTTAATTCTCCTTTAATACGAACCAAAAATGAGGAGCCTGACAGCAGCAGTTACAAAGAGAGGGGCAACGTTTTTTTTTTTTTTTTTCAGTACAAAGCGAACTGGAGCCAGAATCGATGGAGCCGGAAGCATGCCCATGCTCACTTCCTATTTTGGAACACAACAGCCGGGAGGTTAGCTATGTCCATAGAGTCTGTGGAAGAGGAGAGAGAAAGAAGGAGAGATGAGGGAGAGAAAGGGAGAGGTCTAAGTAACACCTTTATCTTCAACCCCCCCCCCCCCCTCTCAACACAACCGGACCCTCTGATACCACCAGCCCCCGCCCTCCTCCGCTCCTCCGATCCCCTACACCTGCTGTGTGGTTTTATATCAAAAAAGACAGAACGCAAAACATGGTTGGACAGGCGTGTTTCTCTTTCATATTTACATTTCAGAGCAGTAGGTCACACAAACTATCTCTACCCACGAGATTGGTGGAAGAGATGGACGATACGGGATACCACTGTTACCCATTTATATATAGAGGATAAGAAGCCTTTGTGCGGTTGTCATATCTCCGAAACGTGTAATGTGTGGAGTTATCATAAAGAAGGAGCTATGTTGTTTTGCTGTTCTCGGGGCGTAAACCTTGATTACGGTTGTCCTCTGCACTGACATTGAAGCCACATTAAAGTCCATTATATACCAATTAGCAAAGCCCTACAGCGAGCCTCTATTTCTGGATATAGTCAATCACCAAGTGAGATTAGCCGAGTTGTTCTAATGAAGCTTAAGGTAGAAATTCAACCAATAAGACCACGTTTAGATCATGGCATTGTCAGCATAACAATACTATTTTCGTTTGTTATTATTTTATTTTCATTTGGTTGTTGTAGTTTTAACGGCCATTTTAAGCTTTTGAGCAGACGCTGACAGTGTTTTGGCTCTTCTTATGTTTAAAGGTCCCATGCAGTGGTGGCTGGCCCATATGGGGCACTTGGGCGCTGCCCTTCCCAAAGAGGAGAGGAAAAATATAATATGTATAATACTAAAAATATGTTTTTTTTTTGTTTTTTTGTTTTTTTAATCAATGTCAGTTTTAATTATTTATCTGTCTCTACATGTAATCTGAATTATTCAAACTACATTTCCACCAAATGACTCTTATTCAACAGTGAATTTCCACTGACATAGTCGTGTTTCTCTTCTTGGGGCTTGCATCCAAAGCGCCCTCGTAGTGTAGCGAAATAGCTTATCGTGTGTGGTTGCTAGGGGAAAATTAAAAAAATATGATTCCTATCAGCCTATCAGCATCGCCGAATAAAATGGTTTTGGGGCGCCATAAATTCCTCACCTGCTACAGAAAGTTTGGATCGCTATTAGCCGTGTCCCAGACTGATTAGTCACGTGACAGGCGTATCCACGTATTATCCGCAGGGAATACACGGAGGAATTATTGTGAATGGACGTCTAAATTATTGTTTTGAATTTATTTATTTTCTGTGCCATCTGTGATAAGATAATCACG
>JAVJIX010000192.1:422500-480000 GCA_036785185.1 Paratrypauchen microcephalus
CACAAACACACCTGGAGGTGTGTTTTGTTTCATTCACACATATTTAACATATTTAACTTGAAAACTACCACTACCTGGGGGCGGCGGTAGCTCAGTTGGTAGAGCGTTTGTCTCGTGATCCCAGCTCCCACAGATGAGTGCTGCCGTTGTGTCCTTGGGCAAGACACTTAACCCACCTCACCCCCAGTGTCTGTGGACACTGGTAACCCCCATGGCAGAAGATACATCAAGGCCTGTTGTGAGCCATCCTCCTGTGGACCCACCACCTGCTGCCCCCGCAACCCAGAAAATGGAAAAGCGGAAGAAGATGAATGAATGAATGACTACCACTACATGACATCACCAGGTGGAACTGAGCATTTTGAGCTTCGCAGATGTAGACAGACTAATAAAGTGTTAGTCAAACGTGTGAATGAAACAAAACACAAGTCCAGGTCTGTTTTTGAGGAGGGAACAACATTCTAACATGAATTAAAGCTCACAAGACTCCAGTTTGTGTAATACAGGGGGTCCTCGGGTTACGACGTTGATCCGTTCTTAAGACGCGTCGTAACCCGAATTTCGTCGTAAACCGGATTTTGCCTTTGATCTTCCAACCAAAGCACCAATAACCTTTCCATCTCAATAATTAGACCACTACGCTGCTTGGTTATCACTGCCGCTTTCATAGGAGCAGATCAGAGCCCACATCAGGTTCTTCCGCCCACATTGGACACGCACATGAGGCTGTCTTCTTCTCCCAACAACCACAACAGAGCGTATTCTTCCGCCGTACGCCGCGCGCCGTTCGCGTTTGTTTACATCTCTTACCACGCTAAACCACGTAAGACGGAATGACGCGTAATATATACATATTTTTTTAATGGGGGCGCGTTCGTAACCACGAAACGTCGTAACCCGAGACCGTCGTAACCCGAGGACCCCCTGTATAAGTATATATATAATATATATAATATTAATAATGGATCTAAATGACTGCTACAGCATCCATCTTCTTAAATGTTGCTCCTGCTAAACGTTCTTCTAATGCAAAGGGCTTCAGAGCTCAGCCAAAAGATGTCAGGTCAAAAGTGAGTCCATCTGGCACAGCGCCATCTTTGGCAAAACCACCGGCATTACATCACATCACATTAAGTCTCCTCTGCCCTGGTGCTGTCATCAGACTAATTGAAGAACCCAAATCCAAAATGAGATATGTGGCGGGCAGTGTACTCTAAGAAATTAATTTATTCAGAATCAAATGAAAGTCAAACTGTAATGTCTTCCTCTGCTCCACCTGATTCTTTCCTCTTCATCCTTTGCTCCACCCTCTCCTCTGCTCCATCTGACCCTCTCCTCTTCATCCTCTCATCCATCTGACCTTCTCTTTTGCTTCTCTGCATCTTCTGACCCCCTCCTCTGTTCCTCTCTGTATCCTCTGCTCCATCTGACCATCTCCTCTTCATCATCTGCTCCAACTGACCCTCTCCTCTTCATCATCTGCTCCATCTCACCCTCTCCTCTTCATCATCTGCTCCATCTCACCCTCTCCTCTTCATCATCTGCTCCATCTGACCATCTCCTATTCATCATCTGCTCCATCTGACCCTCTCCTCTTCATCATCTGCTCCATCTGCCCCTCTCCTCTTCATCATCTGCTCCATCTGACCATCTCCTCTTCATCATCTGCTCCATCTGACCATCTCCTCTTCATCATCTGCTCCATCTGACCCTCTCCTCTTCATCATCTGCTCCATCTGACCATCTCCTCTTCATCATCTGCTCCATCTGACCATCTCCTCTTCATCATCTGCTCCATCTGACCCTCTACTCTTCATCATCTGCTCCATCTGACCCTCTCCTCTTCATCATCTGCTCCATCTGACCCTCTCCTCTTCATCATCTGCTCCATCTGACTTGTTATGCATTTTACTATTAGCTAGCTATTAACACACGGTCTGTAAAGTCAAACTTAATCTTAAAGTGTGCGTGTTTTTTTGCTAAAGCTGCCCAAGGTGTACTTTTGAAAGTCACTGCAAACATCCTCCTCAGAACTTGTGTGTGTGGGTTTTCACTGCCATCTCAGACCTATAATTGCGTCCGTTACTATGGCGATACTTCTGCCTCACCAAGCCCAGGTGAGATCTGACAGAAAAAGCATTGCTGTGACTGCCTTTTTGTCAGGGCAGAATTACCTGTCCAGGCTCCACTTAACACTACAGCACAGGTCTGAGAATACAGGCCAGCACAGGGGTCAGGCTCAAGGTGAAGAACCTCTGTGAGAGAGGTGCTGCACAGAGCTAAAGGGGCTAACCTGACAGCGAAGGTGTCACCGGCTCAAATTCCACACCGTGAAGGAATGTTATGTCAGATTTACAATAAAATAATCCCCGTGGAGAAAGATATCTAGGTTCTGTGTTGGTCCTGGTCTGAGAGACAGTCAAAGCATTAGATTCCTTTAAGGGCACAATGTAGTCCACTGCTCCCACTTTTTGTTTTGTTTTGTTTTTTCATGTTTACTTTCTACATTTTATATACACACTGAAGACATGAAATACTGTATATCAGTGGTTCTTAACCTGGGTTCGATCGAACCCTAGGGGTTCAGTGAGCTGCAGATGATCACGTTACATTGCTTGGCCAATCAGTGCTGCGAGGAATTTAGTGCACTCAGGAGTGGTCAACGTCTGACTGTCATCGTAGTATGTCGTGTAATTTCATTCTTAATATTTTAATCCATACTAACTATGTCGAGCAAAAAAAGAAAGTGGTCGGACGAATATCATGGAACGGGATGGGAGTCAGCGTCCTATCTGCATGATTTGCAATGCCAAGTTGAGCAACTCTAGCCTCGCACCAGCAAACAAAACTAAAGGAACACTTCGTGAAGCTGCATGGAGATGGGGAATACAAGAACACAACACTTGCTGAATTCAAGCTGAAGAGAGCCAGATTCGATGATAAGGCCACTCTGCCTGCTCTTGGATTTGTACCCATTAACAAACCAATCCTCACAGCATCGTACAAAGTTGTGTACCTGACCGCAAAGCAGGGCAAACCACACACCATTGGTGAAACACTTGTAAAACCAGCTGCGTTAAAGATGGCGAATCTGATACTCGGAACAGCGGCCGAAGGTAAATTATCCCCCAAAAAATCATATTTTATTTTACACTAAAGTAGGGTTCGGTGAATGTGCATATGAAACTGGTGGGGTTCGGTAGCTCCAACAAGGTTAAGAACCACTGCTGTATATGAAGCAAGATATATGGAATTATGTAGTGAAGGGGAAAAAAAAAAAAAAAACTTTGTCGACCACGCTGTAAACCTTTGGCCTTCTCTCAATGAGTTTCATTCATCCTGAAATGGTTTTCACTTCACAGCTGTGCTTCTGGAGTTTATTCATAGTTTTGATGCTTTCAGTAAGAATAAAAGAATGAAAGAAAAAACATTGAATGAAATGGTCTACAATGACTATGGCTAGTATGAAAGAGAGATACTTTATTGTTCTTGGAAGTACATTTAAATTTTTCCTGCATTAACATTTCCACTGCATGTCTCAGTGGCATTTGTGTCTCAATCAAAAGTCTCAGTACAGTTTGACAGGAGGACTGGTTAGGGAGAGTGAGCAGATCCTGTGGAAGAGCCAAAAGTGTCGCTCCTGTGTCCTGCAGAATTACAGCAGTGTTCAGGGGGCACCAGGTGAACGCAAAAGTGAGACGGGCATTCTTACTCCGGTGTTTCACTTGTGATGAAATGGTCCATTCCCTCAAAGTGTTTCATCTGGAATGTCTTGGTGTACTTCCGGAAGGTCTTCTGCCTGCTTTAGGTAGCCTCTTGCACAGTTCCCATGGATGCGGGAAGAAAAAAAAAAAAGATCATTTCACACAATTCAACAGGAATATGGGTTTAGTTTTTCAAAGTATTTCCTCTGAAGATTTTGTGCCACATTTGCCACCACAAATAATGTAAAAAAAAAAAAAAAGCCTGTAGCAACTCAAATGTCTATAGCTAGCTCTCTCACTTTGTGAAGGTGATTGAAGTTTAAAAACACAGTGGAATACTTTCTGTATTATTACATGACTTCATGAGGTGGAACAGAGTTTTTCAGTTTGAGAGAAGAACTCAGCTTAAATCTGCAGCGTTTATTTGTTAAACATCCATCCATCTATCCATTTTCTTCCGCTTATCCGGGGCAGGGGCAACAGTCTAAGCAGGGACGCCCAGACCTCCTTCACCCCGGATACTTCCTCCAGCTTCTCCGGGGGGACCCCAAGGCGTTCCCAGGCCGGGAGACATAGTCCCTCCTGCGTGTCCTGGTCTTCCCCAGGGCCTCCTCCCGGTGGGACATGCCTCCCGAGGGAGGCGTCCAGGAGGCATCCGGAACAGATGCCCGAGCCACCTCAGCTGGCTCCTCTCAACGTGAAGAAGCAGCGGCTCTACTCCGAGCTCCTTCAGTGTGACTGAGCTCCTCACCCTATCTCTAAGGGTGCGTCGAGCCACTCTGTGGAGGAAACTAATTTTGGCCGCTTGTATCCGCGATCTTGTCCTTTCGGTCATTACCCAGAGCTCATGACCATAGGTGAGGGTAGGAACGTAGATTGACCGGTAAATTGAGAGCTTTGCCTTTTGGCTCAGCTCCCTCTTCACCACAACGGTCCGTTGAGGTGAACAGCGACCGCATCACTACCGACACCGCACCGATCCACCTGTCAATCTCACGCTCCATCCTCCCCTCACTCATGTGTTAAAGATCCCATGACATGGTACTTCTTGATGCTTTTATATGGCTCCTTAATGGTTCCCTAATACGGTAAATGAATCCTTCAAAATCAGTGCATGAGAAACAGAGATAAGATGAGAAAGAGTCATAAATATCTCTCTCAAACTCTTTATTCTGGGCGTTGTTGCTTGAATGCAAATGAGGAGAAAACAGACGGCCAATAGTAGAGGGTGGGGGCGTGGCCAAAATCTCCGCTCAGAGCTCAGAGCCCACAGCTGATCCATTTCCTTGTTTTTGTACGGGGGAGAGATTTGAAGAGTTCCATTGAAAAATAAACACATTTCCACAGAAAATAAAATTAAACCACTGCTGTTCAAAGGTCCAGAGGCTCAGATAAAGGACTTCCGAGCCTAGAAACACTCGGACGTGCCTCCAGGCAAATAAAAAAACGCATTTCGCATTGCCTAGCGCATTCGCAGTCCAAACTCTCTGGGCGTGATTTACATAGACGCTGAGTACAGACAGACGGGGGTGGAACTGCATCTGCATTTCTTTTTTCAATCTGACGTCAATAAGGTGCCTTGTTCAAACTCTCCCATTTGAGCTCAGATTTTTTGTAACGCAGAAAAGGATCGCAAATGCTCAGTTTAGACATTTCACAACTTTTAACCATGGGGGGGGGGGGGCTAAACAGGGTAGGGGAGCTCACATTAACGTTCAAAAACCTCAGAAAGTGAAAATTTCATGCCATGGGACCTTTAAACATGTGTGAATGAAACAAAACACAACACCAGGTCTGTTTGTGATGAGGAAATAACATTAGAACATAGATCAGAAAATGGGCCCTTTAAAGCCACAAGTGTTAATGTTGCGTAAGATTGAACCTTTAAAATTGCCCTTTGAGTTTCTATTATTTGCATGTGTAGCTTTTCTACAACAGCAGTGTCATTTCCAGTCTTCTGTATTTCTCTTTAAATGCAGTGTACCATACCTCTCCCTAAAGGGCCACACTGTCCATATGCTGCGACTAAACTTAGCTCTTCTGTTTGACATTCACACAGTCTTGCGTCGCGGTTTGGTCCAGTGTCCTTCTCTCCTGTGTATGCTCTTGTACACGGGACTAATTACCAGAGCAGAACTCTTCATAGTGACACTGGTTCCCATGGTGATCGTTCTGGGACATTTTGTCAGAACATAAGAGAAACCTTAACTTTAACCTTTTCACACAACATGAAGGTAAAAAGCAAGTCAGAGCCACAGCTCCACTGGGATACATAGAACACCAGAATGCAGGAATTAACATTTTAACAAGGTGGTGGGTAAAAAGAGATTATAAAACAAAAAAAATTAAATGTCGACTCTCTTTAAAGGCACTGTACCTTATATTTTTGCATGAAAAACAGTGGTCCAAAGTTATCTTATACATTCAGGGCATTCTAATTATTCAGCGCAATGAGTTATAAGAGCTTTTCACAACTTTCAGAGGCTAGAGCAGGGTTTTGCCGTGATGGTAAAACCACTATCATGCTAAGAGTGCTCCTCCTGAAAATCAGATGAAAAAACCAAAAACTCTTTATAATAAGATGCAGACAGTACACTCCAACTTTCTGGAGGTGTTACTTGACTTGATTCCATGGAAATAGAACATCAAGATTATGTTTTATGCCATAATGTAGAAGGAGTATAGTACGGAACAACATTTCTGTGGAGACAAGCAGGAGTCGGGTTTGTGGAGATGCAAGCCGACTCAAATGTTTTTTGGCTACTGCTTTTCAATCCAATAAAAACATAAAAAAATATATATAATATGCTTTCTTATAATGTTGTTTCCTCATCACAAACAGACAGTTTTGTGTTGTTGTTTCATTCACATGTTTAATACACAAATCCTGTTGCCTGGTTTACACCTGACCATATAAGATAAGATAAGATAAGATAAGCCTTTATTGATCTCACACAGGAGACATTTACTCGCCACAGTAGCTCCAGGACATTTGGACAAGAGGGAAAAAATGCATGCAGGCAGGGAGGGCAGGCATATATCACAAGTGATATATGGTCTGGAAGCCATCTTCGAAATATCTCGTACCGGAGGTGTGGTTTACGATCACCAACGGCCGTTTATTGGGCGTTACGAATGTCTATCATTTGGCGTATACGTAGCCCATAGCCAATCATGTCAGTTGTCAGTTCAAACTACAAGCTTCCGTTTGTCACGTAGTACACATCACCGTCTTTCCACCCCTCCCCGCTCTCTGATTGGCTCCCAGAATTGGGAGAGCTCGCTTGCCATAGTTGCCAGGCTGTCTTTCAGATCGGAACAAACGAAAGCAGCCTGGGATTTCGCAGGTTACAAATCCTGCATATTTCGACTGAGTTCTTCTCTCAAACTTAAAACACAACCCCATACATCTTCACTAGAATCATTTGGATAATTTCAGACAGGGATTGCCAATCTGTATTAAACTAAAGTTAAAAGGTAGTTGTTAACTTGAAAACTACCACTACATGACATCACAAGGTGGAACAGAGCATTTTGAGCTTTGGAGATGTAGATGTAGTAAAGGATTACTCAAACACAACTCCGGGTATGTTTTTGAGGGGATAACAACATTATAACATGACTTAAAGCTCACCAGAGTCCATTTTGCGTAATATAGGACCTTTAAATGTGCATTCTGTTGTTATTGCATTGTCTGAATTGTTTCACAGTATGGCATTAAACAAAACAACGATTAAATCTCCATGGAGAAGTTACAGGTCAGACAGGAAAACGTCTTTACTCCTCTTTACTTTTCCGCCTTCCGCCAATGTCATTATCTACACAAAGGTTGTCTCCTCATTTGGGAAACAATACAAGGAATTAATTACCTTCATAAACGCATTAACAAAGCACAAACACGTCTTTACATGAAAACTAATGAAGCAAATGAAGAAAACGTGACCGGCCACATCTGAGATCTAATTTTACGCCGACATGTCGCTGTGATTAGTGGTTAGCGGTTAGTGGCTAATCGTCTCACAAAGAGGACAATGCTCTAGTCCACTGTGTAGGAATAGCCTCTCATCAGGGACATATTTAGCTGTTAGCATGCATTTTTTACTGTCGTGGATACAAGCAGCATTTGTTTAGGCTAAAAATATGGATTCTATAACTGTAGGTACTTAAATTAGCCATCTTTATGTCTCCGGGAATGTGTCCGGAAATGAGCTGTCTCTTGTAAACTGTGATTGCCACTAAAGCAGCTCTGTGTAACTTGTATGGAGGAGGGTTTGTTACCTATTTGTCTATGGGAGGTATTGTGCTTTGCCTATTTTTCACAGTATAGCATTAAAGCGGGCGTATTACACTTCTATGGCGTATTAACTGCTAACTCATAATAACAT
This sequence comes from Paratrypauchen microcephalus, assembly GCA_036785185.1. Classification (NCBI taxonomy): domain Eukaryota; kingdom Metazoa; phylum Chordata; class Actinopteri; order Gobiiformes; family Gobiidae; genus Paratrypauchen; species Paratrypauchen microcephalus. The sequence continues at coordinate 430,590 of JAVJIX010000192.1, forward strand.
ATTTAGATCACCATGTTACATTTTATTGTTTTGCTCTCTGTGCTAAGTCACTCCCCGTCAGAGTGCTATCACACAACACAATCAGCATGCATCTCAATGAAACTACTCCACGCCGCATCAGGTTTGTGAAGTTGTAGTCTACAGTTTTGTGTCATGTTTTTGTATATTTATGGAGAATTGTCATGTGGGAGCATGGGTGACATAGGCTTGTGGGCGGAGCCTTGTACAGAATCTTACAGCTCACCGTAAGGACGGATTGAATAGGATGGATAAACATGGATGGATGATATCTAAGACCTCTTCAGGCATGTTTTTGATGAGGGAATATTTGTGTAGAATCCCTCAGTTGTCCAGGTAGAATTCATGGCAAAAGGAGAACAAGAACTGAAGAAGCAGCTTGGATGAGCAGTGAAATGTATTCGACCAAGTAAAGTTTTGTCCAGTTGACAAATTGAATTTCTCTTTTTGCCATGAGGGAACGTTATAACATGGTAGAAATCTCCTCTCTATTTCATTCTTCTTTCACTCCTCCCTCCTCTCTCTCTCTCTCTCTCTCTCTCTCTCTCTCTCTCAATCACTCTTTCCTCCTCTCTTTTATCAGCCCTGTACCCCACCAGCTCCAGACCCACCCCCTCTCTGCAGTGTTGAAGCACGCGGGAGGCACACTTTACTGGGGCAAAACACAGATGCTGCCCTGGGCCCTAGACCACAGAGATATCAGACACAAACTAACACTACCACTGCAAGAGACTACCACAGCCAGTCAAGGAAATATGGGCTCATTTTAATTAAAGAGGCACTATGTCACTTTTCTGGTGGGGGTTTGCCGTCTTCTTGTTTCCATGGACATGTAATTGTTTTTTTACTTCTCAAAAATACCTTGAGGACGTGTATTTTTACAGTTGACCTGATGGCGTCACCTGCTTGTTTCCATGAAAACAGATACATTTAATACCATACTGTGAAACATTTAGAAAAAACATATCTTTAGAGACAAGCAAGTGGCAGACCCTGTGAATAAAGCCATTAAAAGCAGTATATGAAAGAAAATAACAAATGTATAATGATAATAATAATAATAATAATAATAATAATAATAGAGATTTGGATATTAAAGGTTCTATATTATATATTATGGGGCTGGAAATTCAACTGCATAATCCCATGGTAAATGGTAAATGGTCACATCTTTGTACAGCGCTTTTCCACCTTCAAGGCACCCAAAGTGCTTTACAACAAGGAACTACTTACCCATTCACGCACACATTCACACACCAGTGTACACAGACACTGGGGGCGAGGTAGGTTAAGTGTCTTGCCTAAGGACACAACAGCAGCATTCATCTGTGGGAGTTGGAATCGTACCACCAACCTGTGGGTCAGTGGATCTGACCGCTCAACCACTGATGTTTCTTATGTCACGAGCGGGATTTTAACCGCTAACCTTTGGATCAGTGGACAAACACTCTACCAACTGAGTGCCTGCTGCATGGAAATAGAATGTTAAAGCCATACTTCGGAACCATCTTCATGGAGATAGATTTGCCATTTATGGCTATATTTTAGCCAAAGAGACACCATTTCCATGGAGGCAAGCAGGAGGAGGCCTTCCTCTAGGCCAAATAAGTCAGGTTTGTGGAGACGCAAGCCCGCTCACAATGAGGACATATATTTTTCTATGTTATTAAAACATCCATAAAAAACAGGCTTTTATTTTAATGTATTTTTGCCAAAAAGGTTACATACTGGGGCTTTAACAATGCAGTTAAAAGCATCCAGGAGTTTTTTATTTCATCTAATTTTAAATATTCTTTCTCTCATCATAACCGGATTCAACGGCAATACCATTACAAGAACAGATCATAGAAATAAACTACAGCATAAAACAGTCTTGTGGCGCAGTCATCAAGCTGTGTCGCAAGATGGCTGCACTCATCAGTCACTCCGTGTCAACTCACTCTTTTTATATTATTTTTATTTTAATTTCAATCACTTTTTTCACCTTTTGCACTTGCACTGCACTTCCACGCTATGTGTATGACCACCGGACACTTTTGGAGCTATGTCCATCAGTTGGCATGGACTTTAAGCCAGTTTTCTAGGCATCTGCAGTGGGCATTTTGCCCCTTTGTTTACTCTGGTGCCGCAAAAGAAGAACACGGCGAGGGAAGCGGGCTGGCTTGCTGTGGAGAACCTGTCAGAGACACAACAAACCTACTCTTCCCTCTATCCTGCTTGCAAACGTTCAGTCTCTGAGGAATAAACTGGATGACTTGGGCGCATGGATTTATTTCGAACGGGATGAACGATGTACTGTTGTGTTTTTGCCTTTACGGAAACATGGCTGGACCTATCCATTCCCAACAGCGCCATCACGCCGGACAATTTAACCATCTACCGGCAGCACAGAATGGAGGATTCAGGCAAGTCTTGTGGGGGGGTGTGCTTTATGGTTAACTCTTTGTGGGCAACAGATGCACGTATTTTAACAACCCACTGCACTCCAGCCCTAGAGCTGCTAACCATCAAAGTCAGGCCCTTCTATCTGCCCAGAGAATTTAGCGCTGTAATCCTCACTGTAGTCTATATTCCACCACAAGCTGATAAAACGGAAGCACTAGAACAACTGTATGGGATTATAAATGGACTTGAAAACTCTCACCCTGATGCAGCTTTCATTGTTTTGGGGGATTTCATTAAAGCTAACATGAAAACGGTTCTACCAAAATATTACCAGCACATACGTACCCTCCCCACAAGGGGGGAGCAGACATTAGACCATTGTTATACATCTTATAAAGACAGTTACAAAACCCTCCTCTGCCCAGACAGATACAGTGCCGTGAAAAAGTATTTGCCCCCTTCCTGATTTCTGTGTTTTTTGCATATTTATCACTCAAAACATTGTCAGATCATCAAACCAATTTTAATATCACACAGAAACAACCCAAGGAAAGACAAAATTCAGTTTTTGAATGATGATTCCATTTATTAGTGCACAAAAAAAATCTAAACCCATCTGGCCCTATGTGAAAAAGTAATTGCCCCCTTAATCTAATAGCCAGTTGAGCCTCCTTTGACAGCAATAACTGTAACCAAACGTTTGCGATAATTGGTGATGAGTCTTTCACACCGCTGGGGAGGGATTTTGGCCCACTCTTCTATGCAGAATTGTTTCAATTCTGCCATATTGGAGGGTTTTCTTGTATGAACTGCCCGTTTAAGGTCACACCACAGCATCTCAATCGGATTTAAATCCGGACTTTGACTTGGCCACTCCAAAACCTTAATTTTGTTTTCTTTGAGCCATTCAGAGGTGGACTTGCTGGTGTGTTTTGGATCATTGTCCTGTTGCATGATCCAAGAGCGCTTGAGTTTGAGGGCACGAACTGATGGCCGGACATTCTCCTTCAGGATCTTCTGGTAAACAGCAGAATTCATTTTTCCGTCAATCACAGCAAGTTGTCCTGGTCCTGAGGCAGCAAAGCAGGCCCAGACCATCACACTGCCACCACCATGCTTTACTGTGGGCACCATGTTCTTTTTATCAAATGCTGTGCCATTTTTACGCCAGATGAAACGGGCTGCAGACCTTCCAAAAAGTTCAATTTTAGACTCATCGGTCCACAAAATGTTTCTCCAAAAGTCTTGAGGGTCATCAAGGTGCTTTTTGGCAAAGGTGAGACGAGCCTTTGTGTTCTTTTGTGAAAGCAGTGGTTTTCTCCTGGGAACTCTTCCATGGATGCCATTTTTGGCCAGTGTTTTTCTAATGGTGGAGTCATGAACACTGACCTTAACTGAGGCCAACGAGGCCTGTAGTTCTTTCGATGTGCGTCTAGGTTCTTTTGTGACTTCCTGAATGAGCCGTCGTCGCACTCTTGGAGTAATCTTAGTTGGTCGACCACTCCTGGGAAGGGTTGCAACTGTTCCCAGTTTCCTCCATTTTTGAATAATGGCTCTGACAGTGGTTCGCTGGAGCCCCAGAGCTTTGGGAATGGCTTTGTAACCTTTTCCTGAATTATAGACTTCTATCACTTTTTTTCTCATTTGTTCTTGAATTTCTTTGGATCGTGGCATGATGTGTTTGTTCTTGAGATGTTGTAGCCAACTTCACTTTGTTTGACAGGAACTATTTAAGTGATTTCTTGATTCAACACAGGTGGTGACAATCAGGTGTGGGTGTGGCATGTAGAACTGAACTAAGTTTTCTCAAAACTGTGGTTAGTCACAGTTAGTTTGTGATTTAACAAGGGGGGGCAATTACTTTTTCACATAGGGCCAGATAGGTTTAGATTTTTTTTGTGCACTAATAAATGGAATCATCATTCAAAAACTGAATTTTGTCTTTCCTTGGGTTGTTTCTGTGTGATATTAAAATTGGTTTGATGATCTGACAATGTTTTGAGTGATAAATATGCAAAAAACACAGAAATCAGGAAGGGGGCAAATACTTTTTCACGGCACTGTAAATCTGACCATAGTGCTATCTTGCTGTTGCCCGCGTACAAACAAAGGCTTAAACTGGAAAAACCGGTTCCCCAAATACGACCTCTGAAAGATCATCAGGACTTCCCAGAGGGACTACAGGAAGAGAGTGGAGTCTGCTCAGCAGAGCCGCGACCCGAGACACGTGTGGCATGGGCTACGCTGCATCACTGACTACAAGGGGAGGAGAGGACCAGTAGAACTGTCCAGCACATCATTTCCGGACGAACTCAACACCTTCTACACCCAGTTTGATGCAGATAACACCACGCCTGTCACCAGACCTCATGTGGACAGTGAGGACGCTGTACTCTGTATAGACACTGCTACAGTGAGACGGGCGTTCAAGTGAACCCCCGCAAAGCACCAGGACCCGACGGCATCCCCAGACAGGTGCTGAGAGCTTGTGCTGACCAACTCGCCGGGGTGTTCACCAACATCTTCAACCTGTCTCTGAGCCAGTCTATCGTGTCCACCATCTTCAAGACCTCCACTGTAGTCCCCATCCCAAAGACCCCCACAGCATCCTGTCCTAATGACTATCGGCCCATAGCACTCACATCTGTCATCATGAAGTGCTTTGAACGAATCATTAAGAGACACACCTGTGACTCCCTCCCCGACACCCTGGACCCCCTACAGTTTGCATATAGAGCAAAGAGGTCTACAGACGACGCTATTGCTCTAGCAGTCCACACCTCTCTCAGTCATCTGGAGAGAGGAAATACATATGTGAGAATGCTCTTCATCGACTACAGCTCAGCATTCAACACCATAATCCTCTCTAAACTGGTCTCTAAACTCACCGCCCTGGGCCTGGGGATGTCCATCTGCTGCTGGATATGGGACTTCCTCACTAACAGGCCACAGGCGGTGAGGACCAGCAGCCACCTCTCCTCCACACGTGTCCTCAGCACTGGTGCACCCTAGGGTTGTGTTCTCAGCCCTCTCCTGTACTCTCTGTTCACCTATGACTTCATCAGCAACGCTGAGGTGGAGCAGGTCACCAGCTTTAAGTTCCTTGGGGTACTCATCACTGAGGATCTGTCCTGGACACTACATACAGACACTGTGGTTAAGAAAGCCCAACAAGTTTGGTATGAACACCAGCATCCTCACAAATTTCTACAGGTGCACCATTGAGAGCCTGCTGACGGGCTGCATCACAGTGTGGTATGGGAACTGCACCACTCAGAGCCTCAAAGCACTACAGAGGGTGGTGCGAGCAGCAGAGGACATCACTGGCAGCAGTCTCCCCTCCATCCAGAACATTTACCACAGCAGGAGTCTGCGCATCACTAAGGACCATACTCATCTGGCACAAGGACTCTTCCGTCTGCTACCCTCTGGTAGATGATACAGGTGACTGCCAGCATGCACAAAAACACTCAAAGACAGATATTACCCCCAAGCTGTCAGACTACTGAACTCTGGATAATACTCTAAATAATACTGTACTCTCAATAATACTGCACTAAACTACTTTTCATTATGCATAATTATGTTTTCTACTGCTGCTCTGTATGAATGTATCATGTTTGTCACTACCTCACTGTAAACTACTGTTACCTGTGCAATAATCTGCTTCATAACCCAAGCGCAATACTTATACTATACTATATTATGTGCAATCTGTGAAATACTCTACTTACACCTTATTTAATCCTACCTATACCTTTGTATTTTATTATATTTTATTCTTTTTTTTATTATATTGTTTATCTTTTCCCCTGCACTTTTTGCAACCCTTTTTTACCATGTACTATTATTGCATGTTATTAGTACTTCTTGACTATCTTAGCGAGTCAACAGTTCTTCTGATCCTAAGCATTTCATTGCGTTATTGACCTTGTGCTGATCCTGCATATGCAGCTGAAGCACAAACCCATTATCTGTCTGTATCCTGCTTTCTGCTCCAGCAATCCTGTTAACATTCACCGCACCACCAAAGGTCAAGTGATGTTCTGAGCACGTGTAAAAAAAATATTTTTTTAAGAATCTAACTGTGAAATTTCTATTGGATCATAAAGTTTTACCACAGGAACTCTAGTGACCGACCATATCTGATGATGGCATGGACTGTGTAAAGAAGTGGACTGAGTGAGTGTGGCGTCACCCATAACGTTCAGGTCCAGTCAAATGAAGCTCACCGAGGCTTGCAGTTATAAGGTGAATATGGAGCTATGTTCTATATTCGGAATTCCGACTGCAAGTATCATAGCAACCAAAGAGCCAATCCAGAGTAAGTTGAAGCAGTTGACCATATTGTACCTCCCGACCCGCACCTCTGGTTTAACATGGGACGGGTACTTAGCAACAGTGTCAATCAAACCTGTTTCTGATGATAGCAGGCGTGACATCAGGGAAAGAAAATGCCTGGTGTGTCTGTTATTAAACTTCATATCTTGATTTATGAACAAAATAGCGAAATAAACCCCCCAGGATCGTGTAGAGGGGGCTAATATGAATATTTTAAGATCCAAATAACGAGGCTCACTGCAGCAGTTACAGAAAAAGGGGCGACAATTTTTCAATGTGAACTGAATTGGACCCACAGTCGTTGGAGCCGGATGTGCCCCCATGCTCACTTCTTATTTGGAACACGGAGGCCAGCAGGTTAGATATGGCCAATTATATATAAAGTCTATAAATCTCTTCCCTGGAAATTCAAATCTTATTTTTTGTTAATGAGACTTTAGAGCTGATGTCAGTGAACGTTATGGTCTATTTTGCATCCAATTTGGAATTTTGAATGCTCTGATAGCATAACATTTTAAAGGAAGTATAGAAACAACTGAAATACTGATTCTGTTCACACTGCAGGGTTATCTGTTTGTAACATTCACACAAAACTGGACTGATTTGTCTTTAAGAAGAAGAAGTGACTTTATTGATCTCACACAGGAGAAATTCTTCTCTGCATTTAACCCATCCTGTTATTAGGAGCAGTGGGTGATTTTACCTATGGTGCATGTTTTGGGTTGGTGGGGAAAATCAGAGTGCCCGGAGGAAACCCACCCAGACACGGGGATCGAACCTGAAACCTTCTTGCTGTGAAGCATGAGCGCTAGCCACTCAGCCACCGTGCCGCCAAATATGTACCAATATGGCTGTCCAGGCAACTACCACACTTCAGATTCAGAGTCAAGATCTGGATGTATTAGTGTGTTTCTCTCCTCCTTCTCTTCTTTGTGATGGTGAGTCTGATCAATAATGCAGAAGAGACGTGCGTCTCACGTGAGTGAGAGAGAGAGAGGGGTGATGTGGCTAAACAGACGAGAGGTCCTAAAAACACAGAGATGGAGAGAGAGAGAGAGAGAGAGAGAGAGAGAGAGAGAGATGTAGTGCGGATAAACAGAGGAAAGGTCCTGAAAACACACATAGAGATGGACAGAGGCTTTTATTCAAACACTCAAGAATTCAGAGGGAAGTGAAAGAGCAGAGGCCATGTTAACACATATGACTACAGTGTTTGTGAAAGGTCTTATATGTATTATTCAGGATAGATAGATAGATAGATACATACATACATACATACATACATACATACATACATATATAGATAGATACATACGTAGACAGACAGACAGATAATATCATCATCATCATCATCATAGAAGCTGTGCAGTGCATTAATCTTATAGAGCGTTTTTCCAGATGTTCCAAGTCACTTTACAATTTGGTGCATTGTTCATTTCACACTCGGTGGTGGTAAGATTGTAGCAGACCGACAGACAGACAGAAGTGAGACCATCATCCCCTCCAACCACCAACACTCATGCATACACCGTGTTAGGCAGTTTGAGTGAAGTGTGTGACAACTGCCCCCAACAGTGGCACCTGGTACTGTTTGGGGCCACTGTTGGAAGCAGTGTCCCATCCAGGTACTGCCCAGGCCAAGCTCTGCATAGCTTCTGACAGCTGACGAGATCAGGATTTGACATGCCAGTATGGCCACAATATTTGTCCAGACAGACCCAATTCAAGGAAAAAGAGGTCCTTGTCCATATTACATATTATTATTACTCTTGTTGAGCATTACATAAAATGTCATGTTAAAGTCCATACTCTGAACAGACACTGAGCAGAAAACCAGCTCTACTGAGAGACAGAATGGCCACGTTATCAGCATACATGTAGTAGCATGAAATGTTCTTTATAGTTTAATGAAGGACATTTCAGTGATTTAGACCATTTAGACTTTAAAAACACAGAGTAGCACTTCGGAATATCACCAGATAACATCAACAGACGGGGGTGTGCCTTTGATGACCAGCATGTTACAGGTCAGGTCTGTGGAGAGGCGACCCCACTCACTATAAGAGTGCATGGCTTTCAAAGTAAGTTACAGCAATTAAAACATCTCATTATTATTCAACTTAATTGAATAATTGATAATTGATAATAGCTATTGGCATATTTTTTCATGGAGGAGCGCCGGTCTGGAGAGCCGGACAGTCCCAAGGGAACTCGCTGCTAAATACACGACGCGTCGTGTGCCTGGCACAGCTGTTACTGGAGGACACGAAACAATTACTATTGGAATTTTGATGGCAGGACATCTGGATTGGCCTGGAGGATGTTTTTCTGACCCATCACTAATTGGAGCCGAGCGGATAAAAGAGCCGAGCCGCCGGAGGTCATTTTACACAATAGTGGGGCTGTGGCGGACTACGTAGGACGAGATCCGAAGGGAAACACAGATTGAACTGAAACACCTAACTTGTGGAAATCTGTCTGGCACTGGATAACATCTCGGATAATGGATGTGGAACTGTGTGGAACTGTGTGGAACAGCGGCTCAGTCTGCGTTCATTCATCATACGTGCCAGCGGGAGGATTGCAAGTCGCACAGTCCTGCTTGGTGGCATGAAGTTGGGGTGACTGGCAGAAACCAGGTTTCTGGCAAATTGTCTGTTCGCCTGGGTTCTAAAAATGTATTGATTATGCTAAATTTTCTCCTGAAATTGTGATCCAACTGGACTTTGCTTTGTTTTGACTCTGCTTCTGCACAAACACGTCCAAGGTCACAGCTGTGGCCTTGTCTTACACAGCACTCTACAAAACAAAAACAAGACATTCCATTCGGCTCACACTGACATTTTTATGTAAAACACTCTGCCCTGTCTATTTAGTAAGTCTGCCTCTGTGTCAGTTTCCAATCAATTATTGATTTCCAATCTGACACCCCCCCACCCCCACCCTTCCTTCTGTTGCCAAAGAAAAAGATCACCGTATGTTTACCTCTCCAATTGGTTTTTCTGTCATTACATGTTGTAAAATTGTCTGCATCTTTTTTTCCTACTCTGTTGTAACCAAGTTGGCGCCGTGAATGGCAGCCTTGGTGCTCGGAGTGTCTGTCCGCTCCAGGTATCGAAGCAAGTTCCTAATGTGTGAACCTGTTCACTCATATGGCAATAAAAACCTTCCTGATTCCTGATTCCTGATTTGTTCAATGCATAGACTGTATATATAAATGGGCATAGCTAACTGCAGTGAAACTCGTCATTTTGGTCTTAACAAGTTTGCATTAACCCGTTCTACATGATCCTGGTGTTCTCATTTCACAATTTTGTCCCATGAATTACAGACAAATCCGATGCCTTCCTTCCCTGAGGTCACTCCTGCTACCGTTCGCAGCAGGTTTGATTGACAGCGTTGTTAAAGGTCCCATGGCATGAAATTTTCACTTTCTGAGGTTTTTGAACATTTATGTGAGCTCCCCTACCCTGTTTAGCCCCCCCCCCAATGCAAATGCAGTTCCACCCCCGTCTGTCTGTACTCAGCGTCTCTGTAAATCACACCCAGAGAGTTTGGACTGCGAATGCGCTAGGCAATGCAAAATGTGTTTTTTTATTTGCCTGGGGGCATGTCCGAGTGTTTTTAGGCTCGGAAGTCCTTTATCTGAGCCTCTGGACCTTTGAACAGCAGTGGTTTAATTTTATTTTCTGTGGAAATGTGTTTATTTTTCAATGGAACGCTTCAAATCTCTCCCCCCGTGCAAAAACACGGAAATGGATCAGCTGAGAGCTACAGCGGAGAGCAGAGAGTTTGGCCACGCCCCCACCCTCTACTATTGGCCAGCTCTTTTCTCCTCATTTGCATTCAAGCAACAACGCCCATTATGACCTGTTCTGAGGGAGAAAAAATACTCTTTCTCATCTTATCTCTGTTTCTCATGCACTGAGTGTTGATTTTGAAGAAGGATTCATTTACAGTATTAGGGAACCATTAAGGAGCCATATAAAAGCATAAAGAAATACCATGTCATGGGATCTTTAAGTGAAGGGGTGTTACTTTCAACAGCTTTGCTCCGGATTGGCTCTTTGGTAGCTATGATACTCACAGTCGCAATTTCAAATATGGAACTCTGCTCCAAATTCACCCTGTAACTGCTAGCCTCGGTGAACTTCATTTGATTGGAGCCGAACACTGCAGGGGACATCACAGTCGCGTAGTCCATTTCTTTTTATATTTATCTCCATGGTTCTATGGTGTAAGCATCTGGCAGACATTCCCATCAGAAACATACTTTACTATATAACTATTGTTTTATTCAATATTTCATCTCATCCGTTTATTGTAATGAATACTTGATCTATTTTTCACAGGGTCAGAGTGGTCATTAAAAGCCCTGTTACGTTTATCACATGTTTTACACTGGACTCCCTCACACTGATGCTGCTGCTGCTGCTCCCGGCACCTTCATTAGCACAGCACTAAAGATGACGAGGTGCTAAATGAATTCCACTGGACACATAAGAAGGAGGAGGAAGCGGGAGAGATGGAGGAGAAGGAAGAGGAGCCACAGCATTAAAGATTGGGAGGTGCTAAATGACTTCCCCTGGACAAGCAAGAAGAGGGGGAGAAGAGAGGAGTAAAGAGGAGGAGGAGAAGGAGGAGGAGAAGGGGGGTCAGGAGGAAGGAGGGAGAGGAGGAAGGAGAGAGGGAGGAGGAGGCAGAAGAGGAGGCCCGGCATTAAAGATGAAGAGGTGCTAAAAGACTTCCACTGGACAGACAAAAGAGGGGCAGGAGAGAAGGAGGAGGAGGAGGGAGAGAAAGGGGAAAGGGGGAGGAGGAAGGAGAGAAGGATGAGGAGGAAGAGGAGGCACAGCATTAAAATGGAGTGGTGCTAAATGACTTCCACAAGAAGAGGGGGAGGAGGGAGAAGAGGAGAAGGAGGAGGGAAAGGAGGTTAACAGCATGGGAGAAGACAAGGAGGGGGGATGGATAGAAGAAGAGGAGGAGGGGAAGAGGAGGAGGAGAGGAAGGGCAAGAGGAGGGGGAGGAGACGAGGTGGATAAGGAGAGGAGGGAGAAGATGAGAAGGAAGAAGGGGGAGATGAGGATGAGGAAAATAAGAGGACAAGGAAGGCAAGGAGGAGGACAAGGAGAGGAAGAGGATGAGACAGTAAGTCCACTAACCCACAGGTCGGGTGGTGCAAGTCCAGCTCCCACAGATTAATGTTGTTGTTGTGTCCTTGAGCAAGACATTTAATCTGCATACTTTGACTCATATTTCACACTTGTGTCACTGGAGGAAACCCAGTCAGACACAGAGGAAAAAATGAACCCATAACTGCACATATATTGGCTCAAAAAAAATAAAAAAAATAAAAGCATTAATCTTTCCTGCGCATTTTAACCCAATTTGAACTTAATTTGTTTGAAATACGGACGCCGTGAAGCTGAGACTTTTTTCCGCACTCGTTCTGAAGCACTCGTGTGTAATCACTCCGCCCACTCACAGACTTCATTACTTTCTGGTTTCATTAGAAGAAGAAGAAGTCTTTGTCCTCTGAGGTTTGGACCAGGACCTGAGAGGGACCCAAGAAACAGGCTGATTAGGCTCCAGGACGAGTCCATGTGAAGAGGGACACTCATTTGGTCCACACAATAGAACAATCATATGGGATTTAAATATACTATTTGTACTCATGTTCTGAATGAGGCATGTGCTTTTATGAATGTCGTATAATGTGAAGGAGGATTCATTTCAGACTGGGTAGGCTGGATATAGAATCCAGGATTACTGGGACTTCCGGTTTGGTTCTTGATCTAGACTTGGTTTGATCCTGTTTTAGTCCTTGTCTAGTCTAACCTCACAAAGCAAGATGATATTTGTGAATTCACAGACTCACGGGACTCCATCTTAGAGTGCGCCCGCTGTGCAGTACTCTGTTGGACCAATCAGGTTGCAGCATTGAAGTTTGTGCAGAAGCCAAAGGCAAAGCGCCAAAACAAACCAAAACAAACATGGCAATGCCCACAGATGTACTTACACATACGATACAGATTATTTCAGTTTTGAAAAAAAAACAAAAAACATTTTCATTGTTCTAATCATAACTACAGGGGGTCCTCGGGTTACGGCGTTGATCCGTTCTTAAGAACGTTCTTAACCCGAATTTCGTCGTAAGTCGGATTTTGACTTTGATCTTCCAACCAAAGCACCAATAACCTTTCCATCTCAATAATTAGACCACTACGCTGCTTGGTTATCACTGCCGCTTTCATAGGAGCAGATCAGAGCCCACATCAGGTACTTCCGCCCACATTGGGCACGCACACGAGGCGGTCTTCTTCGCCCTACAACCACAACAGAGCGTATTCTTCCGCCGCACGCCGCGCACCGTTCGCGTTTGTTTACGTCGCTTACCACGCTAAACCGCGTAAGACGGAATGACGCGTAATATTATTAATTTTTTTTATGGGGGCGCGTTCGTAACCACGAAACGTCGTAAGTCGAGACCGTCGTAACCCGAGGACCCCCTGTATTGTGAAATATAGATGTGTTTTAGCCCTTAACATTGAGTGTGTTTACATGTGCATCAGTATCCCGGTGATGAGCCTCACCCCAGTTCTGGCAGTTTTCTGGATATGGTGTTTACATGCGCTCAGAGAAACCAGGATACTCATATTCCTGTGAACATGCGCCATTAAAAGGATAGTGCGTTGTTGTTTTTTTTATGTTAATCTGTATGTGTTTCCTTCTAAAAGTTACGTGTGTTGACACCGGCTTACCTCTGACAGTCTCAGCTGATCCTGGTTCGACTCGCTTTCAGGAGCCCACCTAAGTAGATCCGGTAACTTCCCTGGAACATGAACTAAAGCTTGTTTTTCTTCTCAAAGCAAAACATTTGTTAGAAAGGTGATATATTTGCATTCGAAACAGTTGTCCACGAAACATCCAGCAGCGTATTTCGCTTTTGAGTATTGTCTCTCTCCACTCGTATCACTACGCCCATGTTAACTCTATCAGCCTGTTCACCTTCAGTGGATGTGTACGCCCAAGTGAACAGAACGAGAAAGCGAGCCGAACTGGGATCAGCTGAGACTGTCAGAGGTAAGCCGGTGTCAACACACGTAACTTTTAGAAGGAAACCCATACGGATTAACATTAAAAAAAACGCACTATCCCTTTAAAGTATCCTGGATATTTAGTCTGGTTGCTATGGTAACTATGGTACAGATATGGCAAGGGGATAGACATGTAGCAACTTTGCTAACGTAAGGCTTTTTAATAGGTTTCAAACAACAAACAAGAAGACATTCATTCAAGTAAGAACATGAGACAGTGGAGCTCTGGCACAGCTTCAGTAAAAGGAAGAAAAGAAAAGAAAAATTAACACAGTGTCACAAAGTCAGTTTTGAAGTATAAAATATTATTACTTAAAAAGGTGGTAGGCGTTTGAGTTGTTTTGGGAATGTAACTGCACCTCCCGTTTTTGTTACTTGAGTTCGCACATGCTCAGTACAGTTCCAGTTTTGAGAAATCAGGAGACTGCATCTACATGGACACATTACTAGGATACTCAAAAAACCTGATCATAACCGGGAGACTCGAGCGCGATGCACACTCATCGTGGTTGCTAGGTAAGAACTTGAATTATCTCTACATAATATTATGTCATATATTATATTAATATTATGTCTGCTGCCAGAGTAAAAGTATAAGCAAAATTATGAACTTCAAAACAAAAAACTAGACAAATGTATCTTTTTTTGTGTGTGAAAAAGTAGGAACACATCTGACCACTTAAAGTCATACTGTGGAACATCCCCAAACTGCATGGAGCCCTTCTGTGTAGAGTTTGCAAATTCTGTGTCTATGTCTTCTTCCAGTTTCCCCATCGTCCTAAATATCTGCACAGTCGAATCCTTCCGCTGATCCTCCTCACCAAGATCTGAACAAGATCAGTCCTGCGCTCGCCCACTGTTTCCATTACATTTAGAACGTCTACAAGAAAAATACAAAATGACACCTCCAAGGGTATTGTCTGTACAATTCAAACTTTGCAATGATATCAAAAAAGGTTTAAGATTGTGTGAAAACTCAAGAAAAACACAAAATGGATTTAAACAGCACACTTTCAGAAGCCTGTGAGCCTGTGAACCAGCGTTCATGATCCTGTTTAGGAGTCTGATTTTCAACAAAAACGTGAGAGTGACTAAAAACAACTAAAAACTGTTGGCTAATGCTAGCTAGCTTGTGACTTTAATGTTATTTGAGAAAGGTCTGTTTAACAGCACAACTCAGCTCACCTGTTGTAATTCCAGTTAAGTCCCTTCTTTCTGGACAGATTGTGTTCAAATAAAGCATATGCAGTGGTACCTCACCTTACGAAAGACCCTACATACAAAAATCCAAGTTACGAAATGCCTTCACGTTCAATTTTGGTCTCTCAAAAATTCGAATAATGCGCGCCCAGATGCACGCCCCGCTGTTATCCCTGCTCAAAAAGCACCTTTCTCGGCCTCTTAGCTCTAGCGCCAAACACGCAAGATTTTCAACAAAATGTATTAAATAGTGAAGCGTGGGGGGAGACACGACTCCAGAAGCAGCGCGGAGACATGAACGCACCGCGCGAGGAGCACGCACCGCGGCGAGGAGCACGGCACCGCGCAAGGAGCACGGCACCGCGGCGAGGAGCACGGCACCGCGGCGAGGAGCACAGCAGCACGCGAGGAGCACGGCACCGCGCGAGGAGCGAAGAGCACGGCACCGCGCGAGGAGCATGGCACCGCGCGAGGAGCACGGCACCGCGCGAGGAGCACGCACCGCGCGAGGAGCGAGGAGCACGGCACCGCACGAGGAGCATGCACCGCGCGAGGAGCGAGGAGCACGGCACCGCGCGAGGAGCACGCACCACGCGAGGAGCGAGGAGCATGGCACCGCGCGAGGAGCACGGCACCGCGCGAGGAGCATGCACCGCGCGAGGAGCGAGGAGCACGGCACGGCGCGAGGAGCACGGCACGGCGCGAGGAGCACGAGCACGGCACCGCGCGAGGAGCACGGCACCGCGCGAGGAGCACGGCACCGCGCGAGGAGCACGGCACCGCGCGAGGAGCACGGCACCGCGCGAGGAGCACGGCACCGCGCGAGGAGCACGGCACCGGCTGGTTGGTCCAGTCCTGGTTTAGTCCAGGTCCAGTCCAGGTTTAGACCTGGTCTAGACCTGGTTTAGTTCTGGTCTGGTTCTGGTTCTGGTTCTAGTTCCAGTCTAGTCTCTTAGCCAATCAGGACGCAGAACCAATGTTACACTATAAAAAAAAAAACCTTGGAACAAATCAGGCCTTTTCCATTGAAATAGCTACTCAATTTACGAAAAATTCACATTACGAAACCACTTCTGGAATGAATTAATTTCGTAAGGTGAGGTACCACTGTATTTAAATCTAATAAAGTCCCAGACAGAACAGTGCCTACAGGTAGCATCACACCTTCATTGAGCATTGATAACATCAGCTGCAAAATATCAACGTCTGTGTCTGAATGTCCTACCCTAGTCCCTAACCCCTCATTCACTACGTAGGTCCACACTCTTTAGCAAAATGGTCAACTATTTTTGGGTAGGCTGTCACAATAGATCGGACCGAGAAAAACACCTGCAGGTCTACCAGTTTTACCTAAAGTAGTGACCAACCAGGGTGAACAGACAATTATCAAAGGAAAGGAGGCACAGACAAGGCGACAGAGGCGGAAAGACAATCTTTGCAAAACATGAAAAATAAAAAGCAATTTACTAGTACTTAAACACGTTACACATGTAATACAAGTACACAGACCTTTGCCATCACAATATGCTCGTCTCCAATTTGCTGCACTTTGCGCTCTCGTACCAGCCACACACAAACTGGTTGTCGACCTCCAGACCTTTAGAGCTCTGAAGGTCTTGTGCTGTATCAGGGCTTGGGGAGAAGACCAGGGAGTTGACAATATCAGGATCGCTTACAGCAGCAGAATCAACAAATCGCCATTTTCACTAACATCCACTAATCCATCTCATATGGATCTTCTTGCTCAATTAATTTGAGTTTGTTCATATAACGCTCCTTTTCTTTGGCATCCAACTTATCTCTATATAACTTGTCAACTGCATCAGAAGATTTGGATTCCAATGTGGAAGGCTTATTGCAAAATTTTGAATTTTTTTTTTCTGCATGATTGCTTTATAAACGTGTTTACTTTGAGTGAGCAATATCTCCAACATGGCCGCACTTTCGGGTCAAGGTCAGATTTTTCGAGTCCGTGAAAACACATTATATTGACCAGTCTATTGACCACCAGTTCCCTCTACTTTTCAAGGTGAATTGTAGGAAATTTTGAGTGAACTACATTTTCACCCACTGGACATTCAGACACAACTAAAAATGTCATGACCCCTGAATAGTGTGCACACTCAGACATTCGGTCTACTTATTATTATTGAAACGTTGCGGTATTTTTTCTGTTTTCCCCATAACTTCTTCTGACCCCAGTGGTATGAGGGTCAAATGCAGAGACCTACATGACTTCTAACCGCTGCATCCTCATCTGGTATTTCTTGATTGTTAAAAACTCCCCATAAGCTGTGTAACATTTTTTACTTTACAAACTTGATACTTTTGACCAAAACACAACAATCTGTCAAATACAGAAAATCAATAATTCAGAGGAAGTTTGGCCTCCGGACCGAGGAGGGGGCCGGAAAGTCCAGAGGAGCAGAGCCCTCTGTGTGCACAGGGTCAGACATGGGTCAAACACAAAAAAATTATGGAGAAACAGAAGAGGCTACTGCACAGTGGAGCTGAACATGTACTAATAGTACTCCTGTGCATTTTCTGCTATTTTGTACTTCTGTTTGTCCTCACATGACATACTCACAGTCTTTTGAATAACTGTAAAAAGAAATAAGCTTGAGCATAATATAATAATAATATAATGCTGTGTTCATACCACAATGTCAAAATGGCACCAAACGTGTCTAGTTGGACACTTTTCCATTTGACGACAGACTCCTGACATTCAGATTTCAAACATAAAAAACTGAAACGTTGGACCAGGTTGAATCTGCCTCCCCTATAGACTTTGTATGGAAATCCAGCACCCCAGACCCATGCCCTGAACTTAGTAGTAGTAGTAATAGTTGTAGTGAGGCCCGGATCTAGACTACACAGATTGGTGGGGCATAGTGTGGAGTTTCATGTGGAACATTTTCCTTCTAATGCAGAGGATCTTAACCTTTTTGACGTAGAGGCCCAGTTTTCCCAGTGCAGAGTGGCTTGGGGCCCATTAAGTATTAACAGTGTATCAGAGGTGGAGGGAGAGGTTGTGAACATATGGGGCTTACCCCAGAGGGGGGGTGTGGAGGTCCTCCCCCAGAAAATTTTGGATTTCTTAGATGTAATTTCCTGCATTCTAGTGCATTTCACCGGGGCCAGTCTCCGCTCCAAACCCTGGCGGAGCAACAGAGAAAGAACCGAGGCCTGAGCTCACAAATCCTGCCCCACCGCTGCGCCCCTTTCGCAGTCTCTGCTCCTCCACGGCCCGGCCTCCGCGGGAGGAGGCCGCCGCACTTTGTAAATATCTCCCTTTTAGCGAACCTGCGAACAATGTCAAGTTCTTGCTTTAAAACCTGCAATATCGGTCTGGGGTTGCGCTGGAGAGATGGTAAGGTGACATCTCTCACCAAATTACGCATTTTATAGATGAGACACTAAAGCGAATACCCGCACGTTGATCCGAGTTGGATTCGATGATAAAACTGAGATTATAATCAATAAATCTTGGTTTTGGAGCGTGCTGCGAGGCCGAGGGAGCCCGACCAACATTTCAGCGGCCCAATCGCCTTTGTGTTGCACGCAGGGACCGTGAACTCTCAGAGCGATTATCTATGCAGTATATACCCCGATACGACTGCACTGGAGATGATTTGAAATGTTCCGTGATTGAAGCGCCATTGTTTGGGCCCGAAACATGAACAGGAACTGCACTCGGCCTTCGCTTCGCTTGCGTCTTTTTTCTTTTTTACTGTAGAGATATTCGACTGGTGACTGATTCACTGGACTCTTTATACTTATTGTCCTACTGGCGAATCAGACGTTGTGGAATTTTGGTGGAGCAAACAAGAAAACGTGATTGGCAGGTTGAAATTACATCAAATACAGACGACCAATTGGGTGGGCAGGAGAAGTAGAAATAGTTATAGTAGTAGCAGTAGAAGTAATAATAGTAGTAGTAGTAGTAGTAGTAGAAGTAGTAGTAGTAATAGTAGTAGCAGTAGTAGTAATACTAGTCGTAATAGTAGTAGTAGTAGTAGTAGTAGTAGTAGTAGTAGAAGTAGTAAAAGTAGTAGAAGTAATAATAGTAGTAGCAGTAGAAGTAGTAATAATAGTAGTAGCAGAAGTAGTAATAGTAGTAGTAGACATAGTAATAGTAGTAGCAGTAGAAGTAGTAAAGTAGAATTAGTAACAGTAGTACTAGGAGCAGTAGTAGTAAGAGAAGTTAGTAGTAGTAATAGTAGTAGTAGTAGCAGTAGCAGCAGTAGCAATAGTAGGAGTAATAGTTGTAGCAGCAGAAGTTGCAGTAGTAGTAGTAGTAGTAGTAGTAGGAGTAGTAGTAGCAGTAGTAATAGTAGTAGTAGCAGTAGTACCTTTAGTAGAGACACTTTGTGATGTTTTGGCCTTGTAGCCACAGCTGCCCTGAGGCTAAATGACAGAGGTTGTGGTGGCCATTGTGCTTTTCCAGCTATTCCAACCATCACCATCCATGACCACAGCACAAGAGTCAAAATTCAAAGTCAGCTTTATTGTCAAAAACAGGTTGCACACACAGGATTTGAAATTGCAGCGCCCCCTAGGCCCACAGTGATAAACAAGACAATAAACACAAGGACTAAAACATCACATATACCCATAGCCAAAGTACAGTAAACTTGTATATAATACCCTGCAAGAGTGAATGTTTTTAAGGTTTTTGGGGGCCATATAAATATAAAATAGATAATGTACCATGGAACATTCCAGGTGTTTCAGCATCACCATGGACACAAGCTGGTGGCAAGATCCACACAAGAAAACTCAGCCGGGCCTGGTCAGTACTTGGATGTGATACACTGGGAAAATCAGGTGCCACAGGCACAAAAAACTGCTGTTGTGTCTTTAGGCAAGACACTTTACCTACATTGCCTCGTAAGAAAGTGGAGTATGCGTGTTGGTGGTGGTTGGAGGGATCGATGGCGCAGATTGGCAGCCTCACTACCGTCAGTCTGCCCCAGGACAGCTGTGGCTACAATAGTAACTTACCTAGTGTGGAGTGAATGAACAATGATCTGTAAAGTGCTTTGGGTGTCATGAAAGGCGCTGTATAAATGCAATGATGAATTACTTACTCATCTTACCTATGAAAATGGTGTGTGCATGTGTAAATGGTAAATCGATCCGATGGTGCAGATCGACAGTCTCACCTCCTCTGTCGCTGTCTGTCCTGAGGCAGCTGTGGCTTCAGCTGTAGTTTACCATCACTGAGTATGGAAGAGTGTAGCGCTTGGAGAGACTTTGCGTAAGTTTAAAGGAGAATTAATGTTTTTTACAATCTTTTACAATTTCGGTAATAAAACAAGTTGTTTTACTGACCCATAGCACTTTGGTGTCATATGGAGCACTTCCGGAGATGTTTATATCCGTAACGCGAGTTCTCGGGCATATAATATTTGCCCTGAGTATAATATCTGCCCCGAGCGGTCTCCAAATAACACAAACTTTAGCACTTTTCAAATCATAGAAGCTCAATGTCTTAGTCTACACTTTCGTTTGAGTCAAAAGTGGCCTGTAATCCAAGATTAATCCATAATTTACAGCTTTTCATTTCATGTTTGGGTCCCGGGAGAGGAGAGTGAAATAAGCTGTGACTCCGTACATGCGCACTGGCGTCCTCATCTACTCGAAACTATGGATAAATCTCGGATTACAGGCCACTTTTGACTCAAACGAAAGCGTAGACTAAGACATTGAGCTTCTATGATTTGAAAAGTGCTAAAGTTTGTGTTATTTGGAAACCGCAAACATGTGCCCCGAGAACTCACATTACGGAGATCGCAAATCTAAAACATCTCTGGAAGTGCTCCATGTGACACCAAAGTGCTATGGGTGAGTAAAACAACTTGTTTTATTACAGAAATAAGGCTCAGATTGTAAAAAAAAAACGTTAATTCTCCTTTAACATACAATTTTTCACTCTCTGATCAAACCTACAACTCTACCGCGTCTGACCTGCACACACTTCCACGGCTCTAAAGAATCACCTGCCCCGGCTCCTCTCCGCTCTCTCCTCATTGGCCAACCGTGCTCTACTCTTGCCTTCCTATTGCTCCTTTCCGCTGTCAATCACGCTGTTAAACCCCTCCCCCGAGATATCTTATACGGTATGCGCTTGTCTCGCTCCAGCACTACTTGCCCGGTCGGTGCGCGCTTCGCTACGACTCTATACCGGTGCACAGTGCGGAGAAGCCCGGAGAGACATGATCACAAGCCCGCGGAACTGCCACGACAACCATGGATCTGCGTAAGGCGCTCGCTTCGCTTTTTGGGATTTTATTGTTAGAGCTCGTAAAGGACAGTCGTTCAGAAGAAGGTAAGGAGCCAACTCTTTTATTGGATCGCTTTTTACGCAGCGCAGTGATGGCATGTTGGATGGATACGCGGAGAGTTGGTGTTCTATCCCAGGATGAAGCAGGTGGATCGGGGCGCGCAGTTGCAGTATTCGGTTGTGTTTTTGCACGTTGTTTGATCAGACTTACGCATTAACCGTAGTTACATTTTTGGTGATTTTAGCGCACGGTAAAACAGACTTGACTTTGGTGAGGTCATATGCGTGATTTAGGCAATACAGTACATCTTAGTGACAACTTCATATTTAGTTACGTTTTAATAGCGTATTCACTACAATGCTTTAAAACTTTATTATTATTATTATTATTATTATTATTATTATTATTATTATTATTATTATTATTATTCATGACATTAGTTTTTCACATGTATGGAATTCCCGGTTGGTTTCTGGACATTCCTTTTTGGCAAATATTTGAAAATCTGAATTTGGATTTAAAATACGCAATTAACTTATTGAAAATATTGAAAATCTTTTGTCATTTCCACTTATTGCTTTGCTATTGACAGTCAAATATTGTTGTCTCATAGTTAGGCCTGCACTCAAAAAAGTGAAACATGGATATTGTTGGCATTAAATAACTCTTATCATTTAAAAATACTGAATGTGTCTAATTTGGACGATGAAATCAAGAGAGTTTCTTTGTATTAACCCATATTGAGCCCATTTTAAAGAACATAATATCATAGAAGCTACTGTATGCTGTTTTGGTTTTTGTATCCGAGAAAGACGAGTTGAGTTGTGTTGCCATGTTTATCTTAACTTTTTACGATCTGCACACGTGGTTTGGGTAGAATTCGTGTCCGGGCATCCGTGTAAGCAACTGGTTCTTTGTTGATGCTGCGCTATCCCGTCGCTCTCTCCTCCTCCACTGCGCTCCGGTCTCTCCATTGTTCTGATTCTGGGAGTAATAATAAAAGGAAAGTTGAGGTGAGGGGTGCGTTCGCGTCTGTCTTAAGGCTACGAAGATTTAACGTGATACCGAGCCGGGATTTGAATGAGTTGGCTCGGTTAATTGCCCCGAAACATCCGCACTGGAGGCGGGGAGGAGGTGATGATTTACCGGCGTCCTGGAGCAGAGCCAAAGCGTAAAGACGCACTGGCTCCGGTCCCAGTGCGGTTATCTGCGCTGCATGCAAACTAAAAGAGGCAGGAAATTTCACTTTTGGCTTTAATTATGTCATCTAAAATGGGAAAAATATATTTAATTTTTAGACTAGAATTAGCCTATGCGCGTTTGGAACAGTTTTGTAATGGAATGTCCTAGATCAGTGGTTCTTAACCTTGTTGGAGGTACTGAACCCCACCAGTTTCATATGCACATTCACCGAACCCTTCTTTACTGAAAAATCAAATATGATTTTTTTTTTTCAAATTCAAGACATAGGTTTATGTTTTACTGGTGCACAAAATGAACCGTGCATTAACATCACTGTGTTTAAAGAACAAAACCAATACAAGGCATGAACTTTTTCACAAAGCCATGACCTTTTTTAACACTACCACACTGAAATGGTTTTAATTTTTAACCTTATAAATTAAATTGCTATTTATTATTTTTAACATTTTAACACACACCCATCACCTAATTTCCATCAGGCTATAATAATAATGAATATTTACTGCAAATCAGTGCGACTTCTGCTGCTGCCTTTGAGAGACCACGCGGCTTCACCTTGGCAAGTGCCACTCTCATGTCATTTTCACAGCAAAGTCTGTTCCTTTTATTAGTTTTTATGTCCAGCATCCTCGGAAAGGATTGCTTGCAAAGATATGTTGTAACAAACGGTATAAAGAGAGACTGACTCACCGAACCCCTACGATTCGATCGAACCCAGGTTAAGAACCGCTGTCCTAGATTATGAGAAACCACGAGGGATGTGGAATTTTGTTAAAACTTCTACTTTTTAAAGGAGCATTTAATTATTGTTAAAGATCCCATGACATGGTACTTCTTGATGCTTTTATATGGCTCCTTAATGGTTCCCTAATACTGTAAATGAATCCTTCTTCTAAATCAACACTCAGTGCATGAGAAACAGAGATAAGATGAGAAAGAGTATTTTTTTCTCTCTCTGAACAGGCTATTATGGGTGTTGTTGCTTGAATGCAAATGAGGAGAAAAGAGCTGGCCTATAGTAGAGGGTGGGGGCGTGGCCAAACTCTCCACTCTCCGCTCTCAGCTCTCAGCTGATCCATTTCCGTGTTTTTGCACGGGGGGAGAGATTTGAAGCTTTCCATTGAAAAATAAACACATTTCCACATAAAATAAAATTAAACCACTGCTGTTCAAAGGTCCAGAGGCTCAGATAAAGGACTTCCGAGCCTAGAAACACTCGGACGTGCCTCCAGGCAAATAAAAAAACGCATTTCGCATTGCCTAGCGCATTCGTAGTCCAAACCCTCTGGGCGTGATTTACAGAGACGCTGAGTTCAGACAGACGGGGGTGGAACTGCATTTGCATTTCTTTTTTCGATCTGACGTCAATAAGGTGCCTTGTTCAAAATCGCCCGTTTGAGCTCCAATTTTTTGTAACGCAGAAAAGGATCGCAAATGCTCAGTTTAGACATTTCGCAACTTTTAATTATGGGGGAGGGGGCTAAACAGGGTAGGGGAGCTCACATTAACGTTCAAAAACCTCAGAAAGTGAAAATTTCATGCCATGGGACCTTTAATAAATCTAAGAATTGACTTTTCTGTTTGTTATTCGTTTGTAGCCTATTATAACAAACATAGCTATTTTTACTTTTTTTAAAAACATTTTTTAATAAGGATGCACCGATGTGATTCTGGTATCTGATTTCAGTGGCAATACCGAAAAATGAGCTGGATCAGATATCTGCTTCCAAATATTGGTTCAGTCGATATTCTAGTTTGCCGTATAAGCTGACGTAATAAGACTATTTACGGGTCTTAGTCAGTCCAGAAAATAACGGTTACATAACATATTTAGATCAGTGTTGTCTTACTTTATTTTAGTTTTAAGGAAATAATTGCTGTTTTCAGTCTCTGCATCGGTTGATTTCGGGAATCGACAGATAATAAAAGCTACAGTACTGAAATCAATATCGGAATAGAAAAAGCTGGATCACTGCATGTCTATTTTTTAAAGAATGAATGAGGACTAAAGCCATGACTATATGTTCATTTTAGACAAACTTTAAGTTGAGAAAGCTCACCATTCAAAAAGTAATATCCTTATATACATGTTGGAGAAGTCATACAAAACACTTCACTCAACTAAATGTGTCTCATACTTTGTCAGCTAAGTTTATTTTTACTGCTAAAAGACGTACTACTTGGAAACATACAGCACTTCAGAGTCACACTGCTCGCGATCGAACATTTATATACATTTGGCAAAGCTGAATGCATTCTGTACTCTACAGGAGACATGGAGGAGAGTGACTGACAAATCGGCAAAGGTCTACAGTCCCTTAGCCAATCAGGAACCAGGACACAATGCGCGTTGATACACTATAAAAAAAATTTGAATAAATAAGCAGCAAGAAACAGCAAGGCCGTGAAAGGTGAACCGTGATATAGCAAGGGACCACTGCATTTAATTAAAATGTATTTTAGTTTAGTTTGTAATTGTAAATGTAATTCTTTGGCACAAAAGCAAAAAAAAGCCATTATATGCAGTGTTATTTCATTTGAAATTTCAAAAGGGTTTTGTGGCTCCCAGTGTTTTCTTTACTGTGTGAAACGAGTCCAAATGGCTCTTTGAGTGGTAAAGGTTGCCGACCCCCGATATAGACCATGATCCTTTGCTCTGTTTCAGTCCAATTTACATCTAAACATTTTTACATGTGAATTATTTGCATTATGACAGAAAAGTAATATTATTCACAGCCTACACAAAATATCGAAATATATATCATACCGTAAGATGCATATCGCAAAAATATCATATCGGGATACACAACATTTTCCCCCTGTATTTATAGCTCAAGTTGCCTGGAAGAATCCATGACTCATCGCTGTACCAGCGGCGAGTCTGGTAATGCTTGGTCCAGAATGCGCTGCCGTTGCGCGTAGACAGACAGCTGTCCAGTGAACCAATCAGAGAACAGTTAACGGACAGCGACGTGAACCAATCAAACAAAAGAAAAGAAAGAAAAGAAAGGCCTCTAGCTGTCAGCTGCTGTGGTTTTAAGGAATCGATGTGTTTTAGGTCATTTAAGACCAATTTTACAGCTGAATGGAAGGGACGTTCAGTTCTCCGATGCGCCATCTTGATTCAAAACTGAGGAGGAACTTCCGATGCCTAAGAGTGACGTTGCGGGCAAAGGCGGGTGCACTGACGTCACCATCTTTGAACGAATCAGAATCGCGGAGTCCGTTGTTAACCGGGGGAGCGAGGCTGGTGCGAGGGTGTCCAAATGGTATCTCGCTGTATAGCAAATACAGAGAGATATCATTTGGCTGGCCAGGTAATAGCTCAAGGGGAACATTGAGTGGAATTCTTGGAATCCCACAATGTATTTTTATTAGTTACCACCAACTGTAAATAGTAGTACAAGCCACTGTAGATATCAGCGGTATGGCCTTGTATCGCTGTTAGTAATTACCTATTAAAGAAATTGTAACCACCACACAAAGTACCAGAAGATATTAGTGTAAGTACTACCCCATAATGGTATCAGTAATAACTAATACAAAAGTTACCAGTGCATTTACTAGTAAGTATTACCAGTAAGTACCAGACCAAGTATCAGGATGTCTTGCTTTAAAATACAGTCTGGTATCGCTATTAAGTAATACAGTAGTTACTTGTACATTTATCAGTAAACACTATAGTAATTACCACTAAGTACCACGGCAAGTACCATGTTGTCTCTTTTTAAAACACAGCCCTGTATCACTATTAAATATATGGAGGATTTTTTGTTTCAATTTGTCATTGATAACATTATAGAGATTTATAGAGATTGAAATAGATATAGATAACGAGGCTACCTCATTATCTATTGGCTGTTAGGTTGTCAATCAAACTCCCTACGTTTCTAGCGTAACTGACTTGCTGGCGCACTGGGATTACGTGGTTTACGTATGCCTCTTACGATGCAAGACGCTGTTTACTCAACCAATGCAGCGGTTCTTAGTGGCTTTTTCCAACTGTAGCTTCCTCGCAGTTAAAGGGATAGTGTTTTTTTTTTTTTATGTGAATCTGTATGGCATCTCCTTCAGCGGTGTCGTGCATTAACACTGACTTATCGCTGACAGTGTCCTGTGAGCCGAGTTTCTGCCCGGTTCTGGAGCTGACGAAAGTAGGTCCGGTAAGTTAGCCAGGACAGTTAATAAAGCTTGTTTTTCTTCTCAAAACAATATTTGTCCAAAAAGTGATATATTTGCGTCACGAAAAAGTCAGAAGTCATAATCACTTGGTGCTATTTTCTCTCGATTCCTATCATTGCGCGCCTGTTATTATTCTTATTAGCTTGTTCACTTGTAAACATCACCACTTACTCACACTTACAGATGACAGATGTGGTTTTGTTCAAAATGATTCACATGTGTCACTGAAATAAACAAATCGGATTGGACAGCCGTGTTTGGTTTTGGCTTGATGTTACGGAGGGAGTATTGGACCAGACTGACAAACAAAAATAGATCAGATCTGTTCTCAATATTAAAATCTGGACAAAACACATCCCTAAAACAGTCTCTTGCCCATATGTTTTGCGTTTCTGTCTTTTGTCTCTTGTAGCTCATTCAGACTGGACATATTTCCCATAATGCCGCACTATACCGGTGTCATGGAAGACGTTGGTGCAGATTGATTGGTTTGCCTGCTGCATGGTTTGGACTGGAGCTCCGGTTCCATTGATGTTTTGACAAAGGGATCTTCTGGATGTAGCATCCCGTAGGGCTGGGCGGTATACTGGTTCATACCGAATAATTTACTGCAATACCGGTCAGTGTGTGCGTACAAAACATCAGGAACACAGAGCACTGGAACGTCGTGCCGGGGAACTGTTTTGCAGTGGCATGAGAGCGGTGGAAGCCCAATTCGAGGGCTGCAGCCTCCACTGCTTTTTCAGCCACATTTCGGCGGCTCCGAAGGCTGCAAAAGCTGCAGCCCTCGAATTAGCGTCCACAGGACGCAAGGCCGTTGTTAAAATGGGACAGATCCACAGAGCCGCTCCAGCGCCCAGACACACTGCTAATGCTAATGCTAATAACACACACCACGTAAATTACGCACACGGATCAATAACCCTCGAATTAAGATAAGATAAGCCTTTTATTGTCTCCTTAGAGAAATTTGTCCTCTGCATTTGACCCATCCTGTCATCAGGAGCAGTGGGCTGCACCCGAGGCGCGCCCGGGGACCATCTCCACGATCTTCTTGCTTCGGCTTGGTCAGGACCTCGGCTGGAGAATCCTCCCACAGGTGGCTCACGTCACAACGGGCCTCGATGTATCTGCTGCCATGGGGGCTACCAGTGTCTGCAGACACTGGGGGCGAGGTGGGGTTAAGTGTCTTGCCCAAGGACACAACGGCAGCGCTCATCTGTGGGAGCTTGGATCACATGTGGTCCACCCGTCAAGAGCGGGATTCGAACTGCCAACCCCTGGATCACCAGGCAAGCGCTCTACCACTGAGCTACTGCCGCCCCTTGGGACACGGCTACATCGTGTACGTTGAGCGGTGAACAACATGGACATTGTTGTTAGAAACAGAGGAACTTTAACTGAAATGAGGAGCCGTGTCAGTTGTGTGGAAGTACTTCGGCTTTAAAAATCTGACGCTGATCAAACAACCGTGTGCAAATTATGTGAATCGGGATTGAGTATCAAGTCTATTCTAGTATCAAAATCAGGTTTTAAATTGCATAGTCAACTCCTTAGTCCTGTCTATTCGCTGTGCAACATAGGTTGTTTATACAATCACAACCAGCATTCACTTTCTGTAATTACAATTGATTTCTCTCATTTCAATATTTTGAAAATCTTATCAAGTAGTTTACATTGATTTAGTACAGTATTTTTACTCATATTCCCCTGCTGTTTTGGTAAATTATCACATATACAGCGCTTTTCCACCTTCAAGGCTCTCAAAATGTTTTACATAAAGGAACCACTCACTCATTCACACACCAATGTACGCAACACAAGGGTGAGGTGAGTTAAAGGAAAAGTAAAGTTTTTTACAATTTGAGCCTTATTAATAATAATAATAATAATAATAATAATAATAATAATTATTATTATATTATTATTAGTAATAAAACAAGTTGTTTTACTCACCCATATCACTTTGGTGTCATATGGAGCATTTCCGGAGATGTTTTAGATTAGCGTTAGGCTAACGCCGTTAGCCTAGCGCGACTTATAGCCATAGCTCGGGGCATTCCCCGAGCATGTAATATGCTCCGTGCGGGCTCCAAATAACACAAACTTTAGCACTTTTCAAATCATAGAAGCTCGATGTCTTTAGTCTACGATTTTGTTTGGTCAAAAGTGGCCTGTAATCCGAGATTTAGCCATAGTTTCGAGTAGATGAGGACGCCAGTGCGCATGCGCGGAGTGTGCTCTCAGCTCCCGGGAACCAAACATGGAACGCATAGCTGTAAACTATGGATAAATCTTGGATTACAGGCCACTTTTGATTCAAACGAAATCATAGACTAAAGACATCAAGCTTCTATGATTTGAAAAGTGCTAATGTTTGTGTTATTTGGAGACCGCATGGGGCATATTACATGCTCGGGGAATGCCCCGAGCTATGGCTATAAGTCGCGCTAGGCTAACAGCGTTAGCCTAACGCTAATCTAAAACATCTCCGGAAATGCTCCATATGACACCAAAGTGATATGGGTGAGTAAAACAACTTGTTTTATTACCGAAATAAGGTTCAAATTGTAAAAAACGTTACTTTTCCTTTAAGTGTCTTGCCCAAGAACACAGCAGCAGCATTCATCTGTGGGAGCTGGAATCCTTCGCCAACCTGTGGGTCAGTGGATCTGAACGCTCAACCAATGCTGTTTATGTTAAGAGCGGGATTCAAACCGCCAACCTACTGCTGCCCATTTTGTTGCAGCCCATAACTTTTTGTTCCTTCAAAATATAAAGTGGATTGTATTTATTTCCGTCCTTTCTCTAATCGTACAAACATTTGCTTGTAGACATGTAATATATTCTCATATCATCATATTGTATAAACAGCTCTTGAGGTCAGTTAATTAGAAACCAGTTTAGTGTCCGAGAATCAAGAAGTGCACAGTTAGTATGCTAATTGTTCTTAGCATTACCGCAACGGCAAAACTCTGCTCTGGTGTTTAAAAGTTGTGAAAAACTAATCGTGGTGAATTATTAGGATGCTCTAGATGCATAAGGTAAGCGAGTTTTGTCAAATAGGGTGTCAAATTTCATTCAAGCTCCCCTGCACTAGATAGCTTCGATACAAGTCAAGCTAGAGCACGTTGAATCATCGTGAGTGGGGCTAGTGTGCTGGCGGAGATAGTCTGCGTGTGAGCCATTTATCAGAGCGATATTGTCAACTTGGCGGGCAAGGGATGGCCGCTTGGTGCGGTGCCCCTCAAGGGACCTCTCCTTGGGTGTCACTGGCGGCTCATCCCACGGCAGATCAGTTGCACTCCCGGGGTGGCGACAGGCGCTCCGGACGTGACCGTTGACTAAACTAGGTCTAAACCAGGACTGAACCAGGTCTAAACCAGGACTGAACCAGAAATGAACCAGGTCTAAACCATGAATGAACCAGGACTGAACCAAGTCTGAACTAGGGATGATTCGATTATTTTCGATACTTGAGAATTCCCCACGATTCGATACGATTTGATATGATTTGATTCAATGGTGCATAGTTTTCACTTTATGTATTAATGATGTTTTGAATAAATAAAAATAACAAAAACTGTAACATCTGCATTTTATTACAGAAAAACATTAATGCATCGATGCATCGATACGAATCGATTATTATTTACACCCCTAGTCTGAACCACGTCTAAACCAGGACTAAACAATTATAATTATAATAGTTATTATTATTAGTTATTATAGTTAGTAATGATTTACACAGTTTGTTTACTATTTACTATTTACCTGAGCATTCAGTATTGTGCCATAGCATACACATGGTGAGGGGCATTTTGGGGGGAAAGAAGTACTGCATTTTATCCTTCAAATGTATGATGTCATAATATGCAAATTAGATGGATAAATTTAATCCCTACATAATGATTGGGTCATCCTTAATATTTTACTCATTATTACCTATTATTATACGTTTTAGGAATATACGTTTTTTTCTGGCACCGAAAGGGTTAAAGGTCCCATGGCATGAAATTTTCACTATCTGAGGTTTTTGAACGGTAATGTGAGCTCCCCTACCCTGCGGAAGAATAAAGCCGAATCACGCAGCACGCTGCCAGGGGAATCCCAGTTACACACCGGGAAGGGAGTTCCCCTGTTGCACAACGTGGTGCGTGATTCGGCTTTATTCTTCCGCACTGGAAAATAGTTCCCACCCAAAATGACCAAGGCAAGCTCTCCGTGTTGATTTGCACATTTATTTGCACTCGATATGAATGCGCACTACACAGAAAGTAATTGGGAAACGCATCGAGCAAATTAATTCCTTTTGGCCGAAATCTTTCTCTGGCGACGTTAGACTCCAGTCTAAGGCGGAGGAGCTGCAGATACCGCGGCGGTCAGTGCTGACAGACTCGGACAATGGCTGGGTGAGCAGGAAAACGCTTTCCACCACTTATTTTAGTCTCTGGACTGTGGGGAGATGCCCAAATTTGACCTGGGGGTGGCATATCCCTTTAAGACCGTAAAAATCAGGTAGAGCTTCTTTAATATTCTGAAATCACTTTTACTCTGTTGAATGTTCCGTTTACAGTGCTGAAGTAAAGGGCTGTGCATTTGTCCTTATGTGATGACAAATGACCTGAGTTTTTACTCTTGAGAGAGAGAAAGAAAGAGACAGGGGAGAGAAGGAGAGAAAGAGGGAGGGAGAGAAAGGGAGGGCAGGAAGAGAGGGGAGGCAGACAGAGTGAGAGCTAGAGAGAAATAAAGTGAGAGATGGGGGAGAGCGAGAGAGCGAGAGAGAAAAAGGAATTGTGAGAGAGAAGGAGATAGAGGAGGAGAAAGGGAGTTAGCAGAGAGAGGGAGATAGGGTGAGTGAAGACAGAATGAAAGGATATAGAGAGAGAAACAGAGATAGGAAGAAAGAGAAATGGGGACAGACAAAGACAGAAAAGAGAGAGAGAGAGAGGAATAAAAGGACAGAGGGACGGTAGAGGAGAAGGGAAAGGAAACATAGAGAATGAGAAAGGGAGAGAGAGAGAGACAGGAGAAAGAGAGAGAGAGAGAGAGGGAGAGAAAATGTAGGAGGAGACAGAAGGAGGGAGTGCAGGGGAAAAGAGAGAGAGAGAGGAGAGAGTGATGGAGAGTGAGGAAGAGAGATGGAGAGAAAACGAGAGAGGGAGACAGAGAAAGAGGAAGTAGTATCGGCGAGTGGCTTCAGATTTCCATAAACGTGCACTTTATGGTCTGACAGTGTTGTAAATGTAAAATAGTGGAGGAGCAGGAGAAAGTGTGTTCAATGGATCATCGGAATGCTCCACAGACTCGGCTCTTCTGACACACACAGACCATTGAACTGCTGTATCTGCTGCTGCCACAAAAACGTGTACAAGAAACTAAATATGAACTCCCCTGTCACATACATACAGAAGAAAAACCAAAAAAAGAGAAAAACTAGTCACTTCACTCCACTCCTTTCACTCAAAACAGGCCAGAGCAACGACAACAGCGCAGTGTTTCTTAATGTATCTATAACAATTTTTTTCATGTACTGTAGCTCTTGAAGTCAGGATAAGTCCACTGTGCATCTAATTATAAATCTTTTCATTGTCCGATAGTCAGGAAGTGCGCGTAACATGCTAGTTGTTGTTAGCTTTATCGCTCCGAAACTTTGCTCTGGTTTTTGAAAGTTGTGGTGAAAAATTAGGATGCCCAGAATTAGAGATAGACCGATACGCTGGGGTGATATTTACACTTTTTAGCTTATCTGTTTTTCGGCCTTAAAGCCCCAGTGTGTAGGATTCGTGGCGCATAAGTGGATGGTGCTATTGCACTTTTTGTTTTAGCTACGGCAGACCTCGCGGTCCCGTTTTTTTTTTTTTTTCTCTCATGAAAACACACATTCCTGATCATGTACCATGACACTCTACACATCAAATGAAACCTTACAGTCTCCTCTTTTTGACTATGCAATTCATTTCCCTGCAAAACAATCACTCCCCAAGCACATGGGGCTTTTATACGGAAAAGCACAAAACGAGGTTAGCTTACCTTAGAATGCTTTGCACAGGTCAAACTCTGTATTTCACCATAAACCTGCTCTCAATTTGTCCGTAAGGATCCAGCGAATAAAATCCAGTAAAACAATTTAGTCCAAAACACGTGTTAGATCCATTACGAGTCTGATCCGGCAGCATGCTTGTGTTGTTTACCCAAAACCACAAGCCTTGCCGAAGGCGAAGGCGGAGCCCAAATGTCCTTCTGCGGCTCTCGTATCCAAAATGGCTGCCTCTGTATGGGGAAGATCCCCCTTTTATGTGACTATATCTAAGTCCAAAAGAATACTTTGATTTCATGATGGAAGTGAAAAGGCTTGGAAAACAATGTATTTTTGAATGGGTATCTTCAATTTCAGTAATTAACGGGTAAAAATCTTACACACTGTCCCTTTAAATGTCCAGCGTAAGCCAATTTTTAGTTTTGGTCAATCTGCTCCCTAAAAAATACACACAAAGCTTTATATTAACAATTGAATACAAAGAGATAACAAAACACAAAGCAGGTACAGCTCTCTTAAAGGTTTTTGGGAAAAAATGGCTGTGGGTGAGTTCGTACTAAATTTGAAATTGCAGAATTGTATTAAAATCATCTAAATCGGCACATACCAGCCCAAAAGTATCGGAAAACCTTATTGCCCGTCTATCTAGTTGCAGTGCTTCATGATTTATGTTGGAATTTCAGGTTTTTGCTGTCAAAACAAACCACATTTGTGTCCCACCACGGAAGCTGAGGGCACATGTCGGCATTACAGATTCTCAGGAAATGCGTTTTTTGTGTTGTTTTTTTTTCAAAATTTGTGATTTTCGTTTTTTTGCATAATGTGCTAGTTGAGATCATGAAGAAGCCTCTCCATGTTTCAGATAACAGCATTAGTGACGTTAAAAACATACATTTTTAATTTCAAAAATGCTTGTTTCTGGCGAATGACACGGGGTGTGTATAAATCAACATAATTCCCCAAGATCGCCAATCCCGTTGCGTAGCACAGAAGGGGGCTTCCCCTGTTCTCCGATCAGCTGTGAGGAGCTTATGCATATGTAAGCAGCACTGCCAGACAATGGACATGAAAATGGACTTTTAACTTCTACTTGGACACATTCGCTTCTCTCTTCCCTTCTTTCTTTTTCATCAACCACCCCCCTCTCTCTTGCTTTCTCTCTCTTATACTTATTCCTCTCCCTCTCTCCTTCCCTCCTTTCTTTCTCTCACACACACTCCTCTCCCTTCGTCTCTTTCTCCTTTCTATCACCTCCCTCTATCGATCGATGACATTGCAAACACTAATATGTCTCAGGGAGGAGTCCATACGGCACCTTCCTTCCCGCTCTATCTCTTCTTGCTTCCTTACTTCCTAGCTCCCTTGGTTCCTTTCCTTCCCCTCCGGCCGCGCTCTTGACTCCTCACTCCTAATACACCTTGGCATCTCATTGCGATCTCATTTACTTTCCCTCACTCCTCTCCTTTGCCTCCTCCCTCATTTCTGCAGAGAGAGAGAGAGAGATGGAGGGAGGGAGTGAGGGAGGACGGGGTATCACACAATATGAAGAGGAAGGAGCAGCAGAGTGTAGGTTTAGCGCAGGGACTTCTGGTGATGTCTTACTGAGGCAGGAGCAGAGAAAATATGGCTCCACCAAATCTAAACCAGGTCTATAAGAGGACTATTCCAGGTCTATAACAGGACTATTCCAGGTCTAATCTAGGGCTAAACCAGGTCTATAAATAGGACTATTCCAGGTCTAAACCAGGTCTATAACAGGTCTATTCCAGCTCTAATCTGGGTCTAAACCAGGTCTATAACAGGACAATTCCAGATCTAAAGCAGGTCTATAACAGGCCTATTCCAGGTCTAAATCAGATCTAAATCAGGTCTATAACAGGCCTATTCCAGATCTAATCTGGGGCTAAACCAGGTCTAAAAAGTAGACTCCACTGCATAATTTTCACAGTAATTCTAAACAAGATGTGTATCAAATCTGAACTTTGAACAGAATCTGAAATGAAACGGAGATGGCAATACTTGTCAGAAAAAAACGTAATTCCATTTTCCCCCCAAATAGTTGAGTCCTATAATGCAGTATTTGGAGTCTGTATAATAATATATTGTCTATGGGAGCTGAGAGTGGACAATCAGCACTTAATTACATGACTGTGAGTGTGACAGCCTCAGACCCACATAGACTTCAGATAATGGCTGTTTAATGCACACGTCCACCTTTACTACAGCAGCAGTGGGAGGACAGATCCAGTGTGCCCTCACAGCTATAGGACAGACTATTTTTATTTACCGTTTGGCGCTGTAAAAAGTGAAATTGTTTAGGAGTTTGTTTGGTGATTTGAAAAAAAAACCCCTGCAAATCCCAATTAGCAAGATGGATTTAATTCACAGCAGCCAATGGTCAGAACAAACTGAGAGGTCCTATATTACACAAAATGGACTGAGCTTTAAGTCATGTTAGAATGTTGTTACTTCCTCAGAAGCATACTTGGAGTAACCCGTTTTTAGTCTATCTACATCTCCAAAGCTCAAAATGCTCTGCTCCACCTTGCGATGTCATGAAGTGGTAGTCAACAAGTCAACAGCTGCCCTTCACCCTTTGGTAGAGGCAATTCCAGGGTTGAAATTATCCAAATGATTCTAGCGAAGCTGTATGGAGTTTAAAAACACAGTGGTGCACTTTTTGTATTACTACATGACATCACATCAAAGAGTATTTTCTGTTTGAGAGAAGAGGAGTTTGTGTGTTAAACATGTGTGAATGAAACAAAACACAACTCCACATCTGTTTTTGATGAGGAAACAACATTAGAACATAGATTAGAAAACATGAGCACATACTGTACCTTTCTAGGGTGGAAAGTCACCTGCTTGATTCCATGGAAATTAGGGATGTCAACAATTAATCGACTTACAATTAATTGTCGATCAAGACGTTGGCCGAACAAAATGCATTAATTGTAACTAATCGCTAGAGGGCGCTACTCTGGAATGTGAACATGAGATGTGAACCCACTCGCGAGAAAGACCATAGCGCAGTGGTTCTTAACCTGAGTTCGATCGAACTCTAGGGGTTCGGTGAGTCGGTCTCAGGGGTTCGGTGGAGCCTCTGCCACGGAGGTCAAGACACACCCGACTCATCATGTCAATACGCAATGACATGCCCCGTTTGGCCATCACTGGCTGCAGATGATCACGTTACATTGCTTGGCCAATTTCTTTCTTAATATTTTAATCCATACTATCTATGTCGAGCAAAAAAAGAAAGTGGTCGGACGAATATGTACAATATGGATTCTCATGTATCACGGAACGGGATGGTAGTCAGCGTCCTATCTGCATGATTTGCAATGCCAAGTTGAGCAACTCTACCCTCGCACCAGCAAACAAAACTAAAGGAACACTTCGTGAAGCTGCACGGAGATGGGGAATACAAGAACACAACGCTTGCTGAATTCAAGCTGAAAAGAGCCAGATTCGATGATAAGGCCACTCTGCCTGCTCTTGGATTTGTACCCATTAGCAAACCGATCCTCACAGCATCGTACGAAGTTGCGTACCTGACCGCAAAGCAGGGCAAGCCACACACCATTGGTGAAACACTCGTAAAACCAGCTGCGTTATAGATGGCGAATCTGATACTCGGAGCAGCGGCCGAAGGTAAATTATCCCAAATTCCTCTTTCAAATGACACCATCAGCGACAGAATAGAGGTCATGAGTAAAGACATCTTGGCTAAAGTAGTCGCAGATCTGATTTCAAGCCAGGCAAAATTCAGCGTTCAACTCGACGAGACCACAGACGTTGCTATTCTAAGCCAGCTTGCTGTTTTTGTGTGCTATGTGAAAGACGACATGATAAAAGAAGAGTTTTTATTTTGTAATCCTCTTACAACAACTAAGGCAGCTGATGTGAAGAAGCTTGTGGATGACTTCTTCAGAGACAATAATCTTTCGTGGGATATGGTTTCTGCAGTTTGTACGGATGGAGCTCCAGTCATGCTGGGAAGAAAGTCTGGTTTTGGTGCGCTAGTAAAAGCTGATGCCCCACACATCATTGTTACGCATTGTATTCTGCATAGGCATGCGTTGGCAACAAAAACCTTGCCTCCAAAAATGGTAGAAGTATTAAAAACTGTAGTGGAATGTGTGAACTATGTGCGAAATAGTGCTCTGAGGCACCACACCTTCAGTGAGCTGTGTAAAGAAATGGGCGCTGAATTCGAGGTACTTCTGTACCATTCTAATGTTCGGTGGTTATCCCGGGGACAGGTGCTGAATCGTGTTTTTGCCTTGCGTGTGGAATTAGCCTTGTTTTTGGAAGAGCACCAACATTGTCATGCAGACTGCTTCAAAAATTCTGAGTTCATTCTCATTTTAGCGTACATGGCTGATATATTCGCAGCTCTCAATCAGCAGATGCAGGGTGGTGGAGTCAACATCATGGAAGCAGAAGAAAACCTGAAGGCTTTTCAAAAAAAGCTACCATTATGGAAACGACGAACAGAGAACAATAACTTCGCAAACTTTCCCCTTCTGGACAACTGTGTAAGTAAGATCGAAGATGTGTCTGGAATTGGTGACATTTCTGTACCCATGGAACTGAAGCAAGCAATTGCCACCCACTTAGATGAGCTTGCAAAGTCTCTCGACGGATACTTCCCTACAGGAGAGTCATATCCAGCATGGGTGAGACAGCCGTTCACGTTTGCTGACGTTTGTGACAGCAGAAGTCAATGATGAATACGTTGACGAAATCATTGAAATTCAGCAGAGCCAGGTTCGACAGCAACTCTTCAGAACAACAACGCTCTCAACGTTTTGGTGTCGACAAATGGAAAAGTATCCAGTTATTGCCAAGAAAGCTCTGGAGTTTTTTATACCATTTGTTACAACATATCTTTGCGAGCAATCCTTTTCGAGGATGCTGGACATAAAAACAAAGAAAAGGAACAGACTTTGCTGTGAAAATGACATGAGAGTGGCACTTGCCAAGGTGAAGCCACGCATATCTGAACTGGTCTCTCAAAGGCAACAACAGAAGTCACACTGATTTGCAGGTATGTAATTTGTTGTGAGTTCATGCACTATGTGGGTTTTGTTCTTTGAACAAGGTGATGTTCATGCACGGTTCATTTTGTGCACCAGTAGAAAAACATATGTCTTGATTTAGACATTTTTTTTTTTTTTTTTACACTAAAGTAGGGTTCGGTGAATGCGCATATGAAACTGGTGGGGTTCAGTAGCTCCAACAAGGTTAAGAACCACTGCCATAGCGTTACATCATGTAACCCTTTCCTCTCTGGATGTTGCCATACAACTCACAGTAGAGCTGGCCCTAGAACCACATATTTTTGAAATGATAAAAGCATGTAACTTACATGCTTTTATAATTTCTTGATTGCTCTGGTTTGAGGCCCTGTAATGTTTTATGCTGTGTCCAGGGGCCCTGTGAAATTTATATTTTGTACTGTAACCCTTCACAGATTAAGGGAGAGAAATATTCTTGATGCCTTAGTTCAAAATAAATGTTGAGAATGTCCTAAAAATAGCCTGGCTTCACTGGTTTCATCATAATATGTAGACTAAATAACATTCTGTTATTTAATTTATTCTGTTCCTTTTAATTTCAAGATTTCCACGCTGCAAGTGCAACAACTGAGCCAGTCCTCAATTTATTTTCGATAAAGAATGTATTTTGTTATTCAGCACATTTGTCTGCATTTTTACTAAAGAAAGAAAGAAAGCAAGAAAGCTATGCCTTTATTAGTCCCACAGTGGGGAAATTCCATTTCTGCATTTAACCCATCCTGTTATTAGGAGCAGTGAGCAGCACATTACTGCGCCCGGGGACCATCTCCATGATCTTATTGCTTCGGCTTGGTCAGGACCTAAGCTGGAGGATTTACCTATGGTGCATGTTTTGGGTTGAGAATAATTAATTGAGGAATATACAATATAATAATACTATGATATATTTTTGACTCATTGTTATGTATACTATAGCTTATATTCTTAAAGACCCTATTGAAACACTAAAATTAGCTTATCAGTTAATCGTAAGTCGATCGATAAGGTCAATCAACTATAGATTAATGAATTAATCGATAATTTGCATCCCTAATGGAAATAGAAATTTAAAACCATACTTTGGAACATTCTCCATAGAGATAGGTTAGTTTTAAGCCATACTGCGGAATGTTATAGCCAAAAAGACGACAGTTCCATGGAAACAAGTAGGAGGAGGAGAGAAAATTGAATTTGAAAAAGTAAAGAAAAGTAAGGCAAAATCAGTAACAAACTCATTATCCACTGGCGACAGTGGCTGACGCAGTGCCAATGTACCAGGAAGTTGGCAGTTCATTCCCAGCCCCCAAAAGTCCATATTTTTGTGTCTTTTTGGCAAGGCACTTCACCCACCTTGCCTAATTATGAATGTGGACTGAGAGTGAATGATTGTGAGTCTGAGAGTTTGTCTTTACTATGAATACAGAAGCTAGTTAGGGAAAAAAATACAACATTCTGTTATTGCAATAAAATATAGAAAACATATGGCATAACTTAATTGTCTTTTCTTTGCTTCATTCTAATTGCAATTTTTAAGTTCCAACCCAAACAGAAGTATGCAAGCACTTACCGGCACATACTTTGAAAGATGTCATATTTAAAGCCCCAGTGTGTAGGATTTGTGGCGCATAGGTGGATGGTGCTATTGCACTTTCTGTTTTAGCTACGGCAGACCTCGAGGGTCACCCGGGCGCGCCGTAGCGCGGACACGCGCCGTAGCGCGGACACGAGCCGCGCGCCGCTACTGTATAAATAAACGCGGTCCCGTTTTTGTTTTTGTTTTTTCTCTCATGAAAACACACATTCCTGATCATGTACCATGACACTCTACACATCAAATGAAACCTTACAGTCTCCTCTTTTTGAATATGCAATTCAATTCCCGGCACAACAATCACTCCCTGAGCACATGGGGCTTTTATACGGAAAAGCACAAAACGAGGTTAGCTTACCTTAGAATGCTTTGCACAGGTCAAACTCTGTATTTCACCATAAACTTGCTCTCAATTTGTCCGTAGGGATCCAGCGAATAAAATCCAGTAAAACAATTTAGTCCAAAACACGTGTTAGATCCATTACGACGTGTGATCCGGCAGCATGCTTGTGTTGTTTACCCCAAACCACGAGCCTTGCCGAAGGCGAAGGCGGAGCCCAAATGTCCTTCTGCGGCTCTCGTATTCAAAATGGCTGCCTCTGCATGGGGAAGATCCCCCTTTTATGTGACTATATCTAAGTCTAAAAGAATACTTTGATTTCATGATGGAAGTGAAAAGGCTTGGAAAACAATGTATTTTTGAATGGGTATCTTCAATTTCAGTAATTAACGGGTAAAAATCTTACACACTGTCCCTTTAAGGTAACAGTATTTGAATATAAAAAGTACTTTGAAGAACGTCATTGCTCAGTATCATTAAAACTCAAAATTATAATTGCAGCAATTTATCATACAGAATTATATTTACTAAAGAACAGTAAAAATAAAGGATTAGTCTAAGAGATTTTCCAGACGCTTAACAATTTTGTGCATTATTCATTCATTTCCATAGATGGTTAAAGAAGTAGCGTTCAGCTCCACTCAAGTGAAGCTTAACGAGGCTAGTTATAGGAGCAAATCTGGAGCTGAGGTCTATATTTGGAATTCCGACCGCGAGTATCTTTGCAACCAAAGGGCCAGTCCGGAGCAAGGCTGTTAAAGGTAACGCCCCTTCAGATAGCAACAACGTCAAAGAAACCTGTTAGCAGGGAAAAGATGGCACCTGATTTGTGTGTTATTAATGTTCATATCTTGATTTACGGATAAAAAAAAGTGAAATAAAAACTCCAAGGCGTATAAAAAGGGTGACTTCGTGGCCCCCTTGAAACAAAAAGTTACTAATAAAATTGAAAATACATAAATATATTTGAGATTGTGGTTAAAAGCGTTGCAGGTTTAAGGCTATTTCCCTATAGATCAGAAGTAGTACCTTTTGGGACTTGATTTCACTTTCTTCTTTGTCTTTTCTGCTCTAAAAACACATTATTTTTGGCTCTGGTGGCTCTGCACCTACTGTTGATCTTCAGGTGTTTTTTCTGTCATTCTGAATCAGAGCTGAAATCTGGAGCATCTGCTGACATTAAGAGAAGAGATGTTCCCCAAGGATCCACACTAGGCCCAATGCAGTTTATATTTATAGCTGTAAATGAAAGCTTTGGCAATATTTAGTCTGTTTTGTTGTCCTATTTAAAAGTGCATTGTGTAACTTTTCAAATACTTTTCTCCATGGAGATGTTATTGCTTGGTCTGGAATGTTTCACAGTATGGCGTTAAACATTTTTATCTTCATATAGACCAAGGTTGCAGGTCAGATATGTGGAGAGACAACACCACTCACAGTCAAAATGCCTGTTTTTCGAGACATTTTTGTGCTAAAAAAAAAACAAAAAAACACCACCTGTAATGTAAGGTGGATCTGTTTAATGTCATACTGTGAACATTCCAGGCAGAGCGATGACATCTCCATGGAAACAAGAAGATGACAGACCCGAAAAGTTAAGAAAAGGATAAGAAAACAAAAGGAAAACAAACCTACATCCAATGAGTTCAATTTTGTTTGTCGACAATGGCAATAAAGCTTGTTTTGATTCTGATGAGAGAAATAATGTATGTATTCAATAACTGCCGACAACAATGTACATCACTGCTTTGCACTATTTTCTGATCTATTTCATAATGGTATTTCCTTATCAGAAACATAGCTGGGGTTGTGTTTTGTTTCATTCACACACAGTTCTCACACAGACTTATAATAAAAACTTACTTAAACATGTGTGAATGAAACAAAAACACCATTCTAACAGGCTTAAAGCTCACAATAGTCAATTTTGCATAATTTAGGACCTTTAAAATACAACGTAATCAGTGGGGAAGTCTGATTATCGCCCCCTTCTGGGAGTATGACATCATCGCATTCTAGAATCTGAAAACCACCAAAGAAAAGGTAAGAATAGACACAAATACAGAATAGACGAAGTATTAATTTTAAACAAAGTCATTTTCTTCTTGCAGTGTTTCTTGCCATTTTTTTGCAGTATGTAGACCCCTCTCTCCCTCCCTCTCTTCTTTCACTCGTCTAGGTCACTGTGGTCACATATAAGAGCAGACGGTTGGACTGTTGGCCAATTTTCTTGTTGTCAATCTGTCTACATCTCCCACTAACTCCCTCTCTCACTGTTTTCTTCCATTTATACCACCTTTCTCTCCCTATCTCTCTCGCTCCCCTCCTACTCTCCCACCGTCCCCTCTCTTTCTGTTTCTCTCCCCTCTCCTCTCCATGTTTATCTTTCATTCCTTTTTCTTTCTTCCCTCAGTCCCTCCTCCCTCTCTTTACTCTCCCTCCTCTTCTTTCTCTCTTCTTTACCTTTTCCCATCTTGCTCTCTATCCTCCTTCGCTCTCTCTCTCTCTCTCTGTCTCCCTCTATATATCTACCTCACTCATTCTCTCTCTACCTTCATGTGTCCCCCTCCCTTCTTTCTCTCTCTCTCCATGTATCTCCCACCCTTTGTATCTTTCTCTCTCTCTCTCTCTCTCTCTCTCTCTCTCTCCCTTCATGTGTCTCCATCCTTCTTCTCTTTCTCCTTCTCCCTCCTTCCCTACCTGTCTCTCTCTCTTTCTCCATGTGTCTCCCTCCCTCCATTTTTCTCTCTCTTTCTCCCTCTCCCTCCCTCTCATCCTGTTTTCCCCCTCTCTCTTTCTTTCCCCTCCGTCCGTGACCCCTGCTCACACGGGCAGGGTTATTCGGCATCTTGCAATTTGTCTGAGCGTATCGTGACTGAAGGATTGTGGGTAATTTGTAGTGCATGATGGGAGGTGGCACGGAGCGGTGGCAGGTTCCGTGTGCAGCGAGGGAGAGCAGGGTGTGTTCACTGTAACATAGAAGATTAGTTTTTAAATCTTCGGAGCCCAATTTTCAAACCGTGAAAGGAGAAAATGGTCTAAATATCTTCTGTAGCTCACACAAATCCAGTATAGAAGATATGGAAAAAACATATATAACTGATTTTTCTGACACTGCATTGCAATTTGTGTTTTAGTAATAGGATTCTGTTCAAAGTTCACATTTTATACACGTCCAGAAAAAAAAAGAAAAATTTACCAGTTCCATATGATCCATGACAAACAGGAAGTGCTCCACTGTGTTTTTAAACTAGAATCATTTGGCTCATTTTCAGCCTTGGAATTGCCAATCTCTACTGAACTATAATAATTTCCCTTGTGGATCAATAAAGTTTGTCTAAGTCTAAAGTTAAGTCTAAGGGGCCGTTTAGACGAGGACGATTGTGACTGAAAACGACAAAATATTCTATCGGAAGTGTCTTTCGTTTACACGGCGGCGGCGCCTTCCAGAGTGTGGAGTTCTGAAGACGTCCCAGGTCGCGTCTCCGTCTAAACGGCAAGAAGCGCAAAACATGTTCACGTCACATACAGCTGACTGGATGCGCCAAGCCGGTAAAAACAATAACAATACGTCGCAGGTGACAGAGGCGAGTTTGGACAAGACCGGGCAGAACCAGTCAGTGGTGGGACAATTTTGAGAATGGATTAGTTGATGACAGTGCTTGGGTGGAAAACTTCAGAATGACTAAACATAACACTAACTTGTTGCATTAAGCGAAGAGCTCCAACCCTACATCGAGGGCGAAACAACCGTAATGAGAGCCCCTGTCGGTGTCCTGAAAAAGGTAGCTCTGACATTATATTAGCGGCCTGGCATGCATATTCAATCGAATTCGCCCACTTTTGCGTCTTCGTATAAACAAACATTTCCTGTTGAGAACGCTCGTCTAAACGGGGATAAAAAATTGAAGACGAGATGCCACTTTTGTGTCTTCTGTTTTGATCGTCGCCGTATAAACGTAGCCTAAAATACCACGGAGGGTAAATTGTTGGGGAGGCGTGGGTGAAGAACCAGGCTTCTTATACTGCAAGAGATGAGATGACTGGAAACAGGTGAGTAGCGGGTGGAACCAAAGATGAGGGCGGTGTCAGACTCTCCGCCCAGCTCCAGGCGCCAGGAGACAGACAAGAGGGGGGAAACAGCAGAAGCGAGAAAGAAAAACAAGAATCACATTTTGAAAGCTTTTTTGTCAACTAGTCGATCACCAGGACATGTTTTTGGTCCTCCAAATATTTCTTTCTCATAATTTACATTTATTTAACATAATATAAACCCTTCAAAGAGGGGGTATTATGCAAAATCATTTTTGCAGCTTTCTACCATGTTATAACATTGTTCCCTCGTCAAAAACATGCCTGAATGTTTAAGTAATCTAGCCTACACTCACCCGTTACCCGTGCTCCCACATATCAATTATCTATAAATACACATAAACATGGCAAAAGGAGAAATTCAATTTGTCAACTGGACAAAAGTTTATTTGGTCGAATACATTTCGCAGCTCATCCAAGCTGCTTCTTCAGTTCTGGTCAGACGCTGGTGGACACTGCCTATATCTGCCTGACGAGAGGAGCTAACTACAATGAAATTACTTTGAAACTACCACACCTATTTGTTTATAGTACAGTACCGTACATCTCTACCTAAAAGCCACGGGCCACTCCTTTGAGGACAGTGAGGTACAGATCTGGTTTGAGAGGGGAGTTAAAGAGGCTTTTTTTTTTTTTTTGAAAGAAAGAAAATCCATCCTTGAACAGAAGTGGGGGTCTCAGACATCATTTGTCTCCCATCTATAACTCAATGGATGGATCTATATCCTCAAACCTAAACCAAAACAAACAAAGAAAACAATAGGGCAGCTGGGGGGTATTCCACGAACGTCGCTAAACATAGCGGCGCCTAAGT
Source organism: Paratrypauchen microcephalus (assembly GCA_036785185.1). NCBI lineage: Eukaryota > Metazoa > Chordata > Actinopteri > Gobiiformes > Gobiidae > Paratrypauchen > Paratrypauchen microcephalus. The sequence continues at coordinate 475,252 of JAVJIX010000192.1, forward strand.
GGTAAAGCCTTGCCTGAAGTAGCGGCAACTTAGCGTAAAGCCTAAAGTCATTCCACTAAAGCATTTCAGCTGCACCTCAGCAGCGCTAACTTCAGCCGCGCCTATCCTGTCCTGGCCTAGGTGCGTGCACGGGGAACCGATTATTTCAGCGCATCAGAACAGAAGTTGCTTTTGGAACTCTACAACACATTTGCAATAACCAAGGCGAGAGACATGGCGTGGCAGAAGATCGCCGAGCGCTTAAATACGTAAGTTAAGTCCTATAACAGTGCTGAATGTTGAGTTTTTTAATAATAATTAATAATAATAATAATAATTCATAGCATTTATATAGCGCCTTTCATGACACCCAAAGTGCTTTACAGTTCATTGTTCATTCACTCCACACAGTGGTAAGGCCCCCTCTGACCACCTCCAACACTCACGCACACTACACTTTCTTGTCTGTGTCAGTGTCTTGCCTAAGGACACAATGACAGTTTTTGTGACTGGCGCCCCCCTGTGGCACCTGAAATTCCCAGTGGTCTCCCATCCAAGTACTAACCAGGCCCTGCCTGGGGAGGAGAGGATATGCTACGGTTTGGTGTGCGGGAGATGTGAGTTCGATTCTCAGGGAGGACAGTTGATGTCATAAATATTATATATTTGTAGAGCAGTCTTGTCAGTTGTAATTTATTTTTACTGTGTAAAAGTATTTGCTCCAACTACCAATTATGATTGAAAATGTTCAAATTGAGACAGTAGCAGAAATAAAATTTCTTGGAGTCATCATAGACAATAAATTGCCTTGGAAAACCCACGTCAGACATATAAAAACAAAAATCTCCAAAAGTCTTTCCATAATAAATAGAACAAAATATTATCTTGATTACAATGCATTGCGTACACTATACTGCTCAATGATTCTTCCTTACTTCACATACTGTATTGAAGTATGGGGGAATACTTATCAAACTACACTAAAACCTCTAATTGTCTTACAGAAACGAGCCCTGCGGATTATTCACGTTACGTTTTTAGAACACACTCATAATCTTTTTATACATTCCAAGCTCTTAAAATCTGAAGACCTTACTTAGTACTACACAGCAATTATTATGTTTAAAGTACACCATAAACTACTACCAAAAAATCTGCAAATACTATTTACTTTGAGTGAGAGAACCCACAACCTGAGAGTGACTGGAGACTTCAAATTGCCCAAAGTGAGAACCACTAAAAAAAGTGTTTGCATGTCTGTACGTGGTGTGAAACTCTGGAACAGTCTGGACAAACTCTACAAGCAATACCAAAGTGTCAATGCGTTTAAATTACATTACAAAAATATGGTCTGATCACAGTATATGGAGAGAGTCTAAGGTCATTTCATCACTGTCTTCTGCAAAACTGTTCTGCTGGAACATCTCTTTATCATTGTACGTGCTGTTTCTTACCTTATGGTATATGCTTTTTCTACCATTGCTGGTATTAGTATTCAGGTCCTGTATCCGTAAAAAAAGAAAGAAGTGCACATAACGGATAAGAATTACCATGGGAAAATGGAAGTGATTTTTCTTCTTTACTTATGTTATTATGTACAGATGTAATGGGGGTGGGGTTAAATAAGTTTTCTTCCCCCCACTCCTTCTTGGACATTACAATTTTGATTGTTCTTTTGTATATTTGTACTACCTTTTTCATTTGACTTTGATACTGTAGAGATTGAGAATCTTGAAAAATAAAAAATAAACCAAAAAATAAAAAAAATAAACTAATACGTTAAATTGTGTTATCTTGTCTTTGAGCAGGAATAATGTGAAGAGGACTGTTTTGCAGATAAAGACAAAGCATAAAAACATTTTGCAGAGTGGTAAGTAGGCTAATATTAATATTATTATTCAGTGAAATTAGTAATACTGTTGAAATGGTACCTTAATTTAATTTAAAATGAACAGTAGCTACCAAGCCACAGGAGGTGGGAGCCCCCCTCAAAACCTTTCACCTGCAGAGGAGCTGGCACTGGCCCTAAACCGGGGTCACCCACGGGTGGAGGTAATTGAAGGAGGGACCCCATCAAAGATCCTTCCTGCGAGTTCTCGTGAAGAGTATATTCAAGGTATTCTCTAGGCTAATGCTCGCCTCAGCTGTGATCCAAGCATTTGTATATTTTAATAGTATGCTTGTGTTGTAGTTACTGAAGATGGCATACACTTGGACCCTCCTCAGCAGTCCTCCAGTGTGGCAATGTGTGGCAAATGTAAATTCGTGAAAATATAACACATAATTGACTTGTGCATGAATACGTCAGTAACAGGAATCAAACCTGGGACTCCCATATGAAACACGCAGTACTTAACCACTCGACCAAAGTCTTTTCTGTGACGGTTCTGGAATTCTTCTATTTGATAATGTCATAAAGACAGCGGTTCAAAAGCATTTATTTAAATTACCGTAAATTTGTCAAGAACCAAGAATGTAAGGTAATTTATTTTTTTGCTGATATTGTTTTTGGACAACACAGATAGTCATGCGGGAGGTGTTGCAGAACTGTTTGACACTCTGTTTACGTCAGGTACGTATTCTCTGCGACACGGCCTGATTAAGCCACATCTTTAGCCTGCCCACGACCAGGCTAGCTCCAACGACCATGTTGCCCCAGTAACTCAGCGGGGATTAAGGTTAGCGAGAGTCATGGAACCGAACTCTCACTAAAACTAGCGTGAACTGTCGAATAAAGCCGGGCTTTGCGCTTAGCTGCGTTCGTGGAATACCCCCCAGGTGAGGTCCAGATGTGTGAAAACACCCATTATGGCCCTGAATGGTTCTGCTAACAAGACTGTTTACAGAAACTGTAAACAAGTAGGTGTGGTAGTTTCAAAGTAATTTCATTGTAGTTAGCTCCTCCCTTCAGGCAGAGGTAGTAGGTAGTGTCAACCAGCATCTGACCAGAACTGAAGAAGCAGCTTGGATGAGCTGCAAAACATATTCAACCAAATAAAGTTTTTGTCCAATTTAATTTCTCCTTTTGCCATGGATTCTACCTGGACGACTGAGTGATTCTACACACACATAAACATGATACAAAACTGTGCACAGCAACTGTGCACAAACCTGATGTGCAGTCGTTTCATGAGTGGGATGCTGATTGTGTTGTGATAGCACTCTGTAGGAGAGTGACATAGCACGGGGAGCAAAGACAGGGGAGACTCAGATCTTCAAAAATGAAATTAAGCTATATAAAACATGTTAAAGGTCCCATGACATGGTACTTCTTGATGCTTTTATATGGCTCCTAAATGGTTCCCTAATACTGTAAATGAATCCTTCTTCAAAATCAAGACTCAGTGCATGAGAAACAGAGATAAGATGAGAAAGAGTAATTTTTCTCTCTCTGAACACTCCATAATGGGCTTTGTTGCTTGAATGCAAATGAGGAGGACAGAGATGGCCTATAGTAGAGGGTGGGGGCGTGGCCAAACTCTCCGCTCTCAGCTCTCAGCTGTCCGCTCTGATCCATTTGCGCGGAGAAGAGATGAGAAGCGTTCCATTGAAAAATAAACACATTTCCACAGAAAATAAAATTAAACCACTGCTGGTCAAAGGTCCAGAGGCTCAGATAAAGGACTTCCGAGCCTAGAAACACTCGGACTTGCCTCCAGGCAAATAAAAAAATGCATTTCGCATTGCCTAGCGCATTCGCGGTCCAAATTCTCTGGGCGTGATTTACAGAGACGCTGAGTAGACACAGACGGGGGGTGGACCTGCATTTTTCGAGCTGACGTCAATAAGGTGCCTTGTTGAGAATCGCCCGTTTGAGCTGTGTTTTTTTCTAAAGCAGAAAAGGACTGCAAATGCTCAGTTTAGACATTTCGCAACTTTTAGCCATGGGGGGGGGGGCACTAAACAGGGTAGGGGAGCTCACATTAACGTTCAAAAACCTCAGAAAGTGAAAATTTCATGCCATGGGACCTTTAATACGTTGTTTTGAGCAAATATAGCATTTTCAAAACAATAAAAGCTAACATGGTGATCTCAAGATGTTACGTGGTAGCAGTTAGCAGCCCCTGTTCCCCATGCAGTCTCTTTACTTAATTGAAACCTATATCAGCCTTGCCTCCTGGCCCAGGGTCCAGCTGGTGTTTCTTATGCTTACATGCGCACGTCTCCGCTCCTCCACCTGACTCTTTGTTCCGCTGCGGTCCGCATGACTCGAATCTGCAGCATCGGCATAAAAATGAAATAAATAAGTCTTCACGGATAGTAAGGAGGGGTGAGGGAGGAGGGGGCAGGTGTGAACAGTACTGGTTTAAAGTGGGAGGGGGTCCAGCCTGCTCCGGTTAGAGATGGAGCGCGTCTGGATTTGAAAAACGAATAGGGAAGTTTAGGTGGTGCAATTAATCAAAATGTAATCAAGACTTCAATTACTGCTCCAGCCGTTTACCAAAAGGCTTTAATTTGAAAAGCGATTAATTAAATTGTATTGTGAGGGAAATTAAAGCTTGTTCTGCACCTCCAAGTCTGGAGCACAGCCTCTCACACATATTATGTCTTATGTAAATGATTATAAGCAGGGCTCTCAAGTCTCATGCATTGAGAGTGTTCACACGCTCACACGCCACACATGGTATTTCTCACGCTGATTTTTCTTTTTTTTTTTTTGTTTGTGCCCAGAAAATCGGTCTGTGTGGCTCAGTTTATGCAGGCGTTTTCAGTGAAAAAAACTCCCCCCCTCCTCCCCGCCCCACCCCCCGGAAAAAAATCTCAGTTATC
>JAVJIX010000192.1:485000-627500 GCA_036785185.1 Paratrypauchen microcephalus
AAATAACACAAACTTTAGCACTTTTCAAATCATAGAAGCCCGATATCTTAGTCTACGATTGCGTTTGAAGCAAAAGTGGCCTGTAATCTGAGATTTATCCATAGTTTACAGCTTTGCGTTTCATGTCTGGGTCCCGGGACCCGAGAGCACACTTCGCACATGCGCACTGGCCTCCTCATCTACTTGAAACTATGGCTAAATCTCGGATAACAGGCCACTTTTGCTTCAAACGAAATCGTAGATTAAGATATCGGGCTTCTATGACTTGAAAAGTGCTAAAGTTTGTGTTATTTGGAGACCGCAAAGTAATGCCCCGAGAACTCAAGTTAACGGATACGCTACAACATAACTTCTACGAAACTGCTCAAAATGACACCAAACTGCTATGGGTGAGTAAAACTACTTGTTTTATTGCCGAAAGAAGGCTCAGATTGTAAAAAAAACATTACTTTTCCTTTAAACCAAACTCCAGGTGTATGATGGATTTGAAATATTCTGAAAAGTAAAAGAGAAACATCTGTCACACACACACACACACACACACAAAAACAAAACAAAACAAAAGCTCCAAACAGAAAGGCTCGGGCGACCCAGGGATCGAAACCAGACCATGCATGCAAACTCCACACAGAAAGGCCTGGGCGACCCAGGGATCGAACCCAGAACCTTCTTGCTGTGAAGCATGAGCACTAGCCACTCAGCCACCGTGCCGCCAAAACAGGTACTCTATTAACTCCAATTGTTGATGGTGTACTTTTTTTTGAATCAATGTACTCTGAACATAATGCGCATGCAGAGCCCACACAGACTAAAAACCTACCCCAAAACACATTACCTTAAGGAACTACGTGGGTGGACATTTTGGGAATTCAACTGACAACTCTCTAACTCACTCCCACTCCCACTGTAGCATTTGAATTTGAAAGTGAAAAAACAAAAAAGTCTCCTCACTCATTTAAAGAGTGTGTATAATGCAGAAAGGACTTTTTGGAGCTTTCTACCATGTTATAGGTGTTCACTCATCAAAAACGTGCCTGAGCAGGTTTTATGTCATCCATGCATGTTTGAGTAATTTAGTGATCTCTCCTGGGCATATTTGAACCCTCCTTAGAGGTTAGATTCTGTCCAAAGCTTCACCCACACTAAATTCTCCATAAATATACTAAAACATGATACAAAACTGTACACTACAACTTCACAAACCTGAGTAGTTTCAGGTATCTGTAGCACGATGCACACTGATTATGGTGTGACAGCGCTCGGAAGGAGGAGTGATTTTAGAACGGAGAGAAAAGGGTCAGGTGACGAAAAACTAAACTGAAACGAAATGCCATACCGTGAAGCATTAGAAAACTAATAGCATCTCTATGGAGACTAGAAGGTGGCAGCGTGGGCGGACGTTTTGGGTCTAACAACTCTGTAACTCACTCCCACACAAAGCACTGCAGCATTTTAATCTGTGATAGAGGAAAAACACAAACGTCTGCTCGCTTATATAGAAAATATTCATGCGAAAAACGTGAGCATTGGGTTTGAGAGTGAGTTCCATGTTGGAGTCATTCGCAGAGGCTGTGGAGCAGAGACAGTCTCATCACATCTTTGTTTATGGGGGAACACTGGTGGAGTACTTTTAAGAGAAGAAGTGACTTTATTGATCTCACACAGGAGAAATTCTTCTCTGCATTTAACCCATCCTGTTATTAGGAGCAGTGAGCAGCACATTACTGCGCCCGGGGACCATCTCCATGATCTTCTTGCTTCGGTTTGGTCAGGACCTAAGCTGGAGGATTTTACCTATGGTGCATGTTTTGGGTTAAAGATCCCATGACATGGTACTTCTTGATGCTTTTATATGGCTCCTTAATGGTTCCCTAATACTGTAAATGAATCCTTCTTCAAAATCAGCACTCAGAGATAAGATGAGAAAGAGTCATAAATATCTCTCTCAAACACTTTATTCTGGGCGTTGTTCCTTGAATGCAAATGAGGAGAAAAGAGCTGGCCAATAGTAGAGGGTGGGGGCGGGCCAAACTCTCCGCTCTCCCGCTGTCAGCTCTCAGCTGATCCATTTCCGTGTTTTTGCACGGGGGAGAGATTTGAAGCGTTCCATTGAAAAGTAAACACATTTCCACAGAAAATAAAATTAAACCACTGCTGTTCAAAGGTCCAGAGGCTCAGATAAAGGACTTCCGAGCCTAGAAACACTCGGACGTGCCTCCAGGCAAATAAAAAAAACGCATTTCGCATTGCCTAGCGCATTCGCAGTCCAAACTCTCTGGGCGTGATTTACAGAGACGCTGAGTACAGACAGACGGGGGTGGAACTGCATTTGCATTTCTTTTTTCGATCTGACGTCAATAAGGTGCCTTGTTCAAAATCGCCCGTTTGAGCTCCGATTTTTTGTAACGCAGAAAAGGATCGCAAATGCTCAGTTTAGACATTTCGCACCTTTTAACCGGGGGGGCTAAACAGGGTAGGGGAGCTCACATTAACGTTCAAAAACCTCAGAAAGTGAAAATTTCATGCCATGGGACCTTTAAACACTGATAAAGTTACTCCTGCAGTGTTAACACGGATCGTCATTTGCCACATTTTAACTAATTGAAAATAAAACCTAAAATGAATGCAGACTCATGAAGCTCGTTTATTTAGCTGTGAATTTTGAATAGTCAAGGGAAATGTCATGCCCGAGGAGGTTGAGGGTTAAATCTAGAACTGGGCGGTATGACCAAAAATTGATCTCATGGTATTTTTCAAAATTATATCGGTGTCACAGGATTTTTTTTTTCATGCATGACTAGGTGTTAACCCCATTTCCTAATAATTTAAAGAATAATTATTGCAGTAAATTCGACTTGGTAAAACATATCTAGGTCCAGTGTTTTTATCATCTCCTTGAAGCACCTTTCCCAACACTACTAAGTGGCACCATGTCTTTGGTGAAGTGGATAGTAATAATAGCGTTGGTAATATCGTTCCACCGTTTGCTTTTCTCGTCGTAGGCAAACATGTCTTTGAGTTGGGTTTTGTGTTGCAGTGCCAACTTGTACGTTCCCTGCAGATGTGGAAGAGGATGCAGACCTTAGTTTTATGCATTCTTCATATTCCAGGACATGTTTGTGATGGAGGTGGTGAAGCAGATTGCTTGTGTCGCCTCCTGCGGCTACAACTTTAGCCCGATAACATTTACAGAATACGGTTGTTTGATCAGCACCAGAATTTTTAAAGCTGAAGTACTTCCACACAACTGACACAGCTCCTCTTTTCGGTATAAGTTCCTCTGTGTCTGTAACATTTTCTCCGTCCATGTTGTTCACTGCTGAACACACACTGAGCTTCCACCGCTCTCATGTCGCTGCAAAACAGTCCCCCTTTCAATGTCCCACGGTGTGTTGTTCCGCTGCTCTGTGTTCCCGATGTTTTGTACACACACTCACAGGTATTGGGATATACTGTATGAAAAATGCATATCATTAAAAAATTTTAAAAAACACCGGTATTCGGTGTGAAGCGGTATACCACCCGCTCCCAGCCCTAGTCAAATCCCCACATTGGTTGACTCAGTATCTGTATTAAGGGAAGAGCTGATTCGCAATGATGAGGTGGAGGTCAGGGGCGAGTGGGAGCGCACACAGCCCCAAAAATATATCGCGATATTAACTCGATATGGATTTTGACATATCGTATATATCAATATAATGTTTATATTTAACTCTATTTTCACCTCTTTGCCTGTTTGCCTTATTTTAAAGGTCCCATGGCATGAAATTTTCACTTTCTGAGGTTTTTGAACGTTAATGTGAGCTCCCCTACCTTGTTTAGGGCCCCCCCCCATGGTTAAAAGTTGCGAAATGTCTAAACTGAGCATTTGCGATCCTTTTCTGCGTTAGAAAAAATCAGAGCTCAAACGGGCGATTTTGAACAAGGCACCTTGTTGACGTCAGATCGAAAAAAGAAATGCAAATGCAGTTCCACCCCCGTCTGTCTGTACTCAGCGTCTCTGTAAATCACGCCCAGAGAGTTTGGACTGCGAATGCGCTAGGCAATGCGAAATGCGTTTTTTTATTTGCCTGGAGGCACGTCCGAGTGTTTCTAGGCTCGGAAGTCCTTTATCTGAGCCTCTGGCCCTTTGAACAGCAGTGGTTTAATTTTATTTTCTGTGGAAATGTGTTTATTTTTCAATGGAACGCTTCAAATCTCTTCTCCACGCAAAAACGCGGAAATGGATCAGAGAGCGCACAGCTGAGAGCTGAGAGCAGAGAGTTTGGCCACGCCCCCACCCTCTACTATAGGCCATCTCTTTTCTCCTCATTTGCATTCAAGCAACAACGCCCATAATGGCCTGTTCAGAGAGAGAAAAATTACTCTTTCTCATCTTATCTCTGTTTCTCATGCACTGAGTGTTGATTTTGAAGAAGGATTCATTTACAGTATTAGGGAACCATTAAGGAGCCATATAAAAGCATCAAGAAGTACCATGTCATGGGACCTTTAAATATCGAGATATCGCCCACCCCTAAGCTAGAGGATTTAACCTTGTGTGCATGTCGGGAGTCCTTTAACATACATAACATTCCATATTTCAAACTTCAGTTTTATAATGCCACAGAACATGTTTAAAATGAAAACTGTGAACTGTCTCATTATTACAACGTACATTGTTCAGCGTCCCTGGCTCAAGTTCATATTAAATGGGTCAGTGCGTACAAAGCAATTCAAGAAAGGAAAGAAAGAACACAAGTAGACCATAAGCGGGTATCACCTACTCAGTGGTATGGAGAGGTCACCACTGTAGATTCTGAAAGCTAAAATTGACTCAATATTTAAAGGAAGTTCAAAAAAATGATGGCATTCCAAATCAAACTCAGGATTCACAATCTAGCTTTGCCTGGAATGTTCCACAGCATGGCATTACAAATTCTTAGAACATGTCTGGCGATAATTTATGGACTTTAAGCAACAATCCAGAGAAAATCTTTTCAAAGGACTTTTACAGAGGATTTACTAAAACAAGCGTGGAGCTGAATGCAACTCTAGTAGGGCTGGATAACCCTGGAAAAAAAACATCTTCCTCTGCAAGCTGATTAGAGCCAGAGCCCCAGCTCCCATCATGAACACCTTCTACAGAGGCACCATAGAGAGCATCCTCACCAGCTACATCACTGTGCGGTATGGGTCCTGCCAGAAAAAGCTACACTGAGTAGTGAGAACAGCTGAGAGAATCTTGGGTGTCTCTCTCCCCTCCCTGCAGGACATCTACCGCACCCGCCTCACCCGCAAAGCCCTCTGGGTGATCCCACCCACCCATCCAACTGCCTCTTCAGTCTGCTGCCATCAGGAAGGAGACTGAGGAGCCTCAGGGCCAAGACCAGCAGACTGAAAGACAGCTTCATCCACCAAACTGTCAGGATGCTGAACTCTCCCCCTGCCCTGCCCTCCCTCCCCCAATGACACTGCTGCTTAAATGACACTTAAATAACAATGACACTGCTGCTTAAATGACACCATTTGAGCTTTATTATGCGACACATTGTGTGTTTTACTTATGTGTATTATATACAAGCATATTGTACTTGCTATGGGTATATGTGATGTTTTAGTCATTGTGTTTATTGTCTTGATTATCAGATGTTTTATGCTCACTGTGGGCCTAGGGGGCGCTGCAATTTCAAATCTTGTGTGTGCAATGTGTACATATGGTTTTTGACAATAAGCTGACTTTGAACTTTAATTTAGATGTTCTATCTGAGCATTAAAATATTCTGCAAACTACAGAAAATAGTCAAAACAAACAAAAAAAATCATGATCATATCATTGTTTCATGATCATATCATTTGTTGTGGTGTTGTAAATAATAAACTCATTTAGATTCAAATGATCTTTTGTTGTTGTGGAGTGTAAATGGAAAAAGCCTAAACACAGAATAAAGTCATTTAACATTATATAGAGAAGTGATCATTTTTAACCCATCATCATCATCATCATCATCGTCATCATTGCCAAGATGAGTTGTGCTTCGTCTGTAAAAACGCTCTTATTTGAAGTACTGTTTATTAGGGATGTAACGATATCCACATCCCTCAATACGTGAAAATGTGAATATGCCACTTTTTTCTTTTAAAATGGATTGACAAGAATTTGGTTCTGTCATAATCCAAGATATTTCTTCATGTAATTGGCAGTGAAATGGTGAAAAAGATCATGGTCTATGTAGTCCTCTGAGTTTTCTAGCTATATTGCTGAGAGACTTCAATATTCGATATTGTGCACACATCATATAATTGTGAGGTTATTGTTATGTCCCTACTCTTTACTGTAGTGCTGAATTCACATTTGCAGGGCTGAGCTGTGAAAGAGGAAGTAATCGAAAACTGTTCATTAAAATAATTTAATTTTTTTGCCCAGCACCAAACTCCAGGTATGTTTGTGATTAGTTCTAACCAAATCAGGTTCATCAATCATCATTATCTTATTTCTTTTGTTTTCCTTTGTCTCTTCATGTTTATTCATTATTAGGCCCGAGCGCTGAAGAGCGCATAGGGCCTATTGTAACTGTTCTGCGGTGCGAAGCACTGCAGAACCAGCGTGGAACGTGTGCAACGCGCTGGTAGGTGTCAATGGACCCCACGGGTGGGTTACTGGACGCGCGCCCTTTCCATTGATATATATAGTGCCACCATTCGTGGCACTATATTGTTACTGTTCTGGTTTTTCTTATTCTTATTATTATTTTCCTGACCACTTTTTCAGGTTTCGGGTACTTCCCACTGACGAATACTCACGAAATTTTGCACACAATTCAAGAACGCCAAAAAAGGAATTTACAAATAATCTGTATTAAAAAATCTTTAAAAAAGGCTCCACAGCGCCACCTCAAAAATCAAAATACATTGCGCCTATGGCTATACCCGATAAATGAACTTTGTCGTAGATAAACGAAATTCGGGTGGTGGATAGGTCATGTCGTTACGAACCAAAAATATATATTACGGCGTTGCTAGGCGACCAACAGGAAGTCAGCTATATTGGGCCGAGCACGCGACCCGGCACCGAGGGTGCATTTTCCTGTCTTTGTATTTTAACGAACTCCTCCTAGGGTTTTTGACCCAGACTCACCAGAATCGTGCTGTATCATCTAGACAAGTGGGACATTAAAAGTTGTTAAAAGCGTTCTAAAAGAGTGAACGGTGTTTCCGTGACAACGCCACAAATTTCGGGTTCGTTTTTGCGACTCGCCATCAAATTTCAATGAGCGATAATTCGCGCATACTTTGGCCGATATCACTCAAACTTTAATCGTTGGTGGACACCCCGGCCCTGAACAGATTGATATAAGAAAATCTGAAATAGGTGCTGTAGCGCCACCTAGGGAGATTGCATGGAAGCGCAAAATTTTACTTTGTTGTAGACATACCAAATTTGGTACACATATTCGTGACGGGGTATCGATCAAAAAACTTAATGACGTCAACACGCCATGTCCCATCGTGTTGCCATGGCAACAGGCCAAACATCTGTCGTCGCCAATGGGACGCCCGGCATAAACTTTGTCGTAGCCAAACCAAATTTGGTACACAGATGCATCATGGGATAAGGAACAAAAAAAGTATATTATGCGGTTGCTAAGCGACCAACAGGAAGTCGGCCATTTTGGACCGAGCACGTGACCTGGCACCGAGGGCGCATTTTCCTGTCCTCGTATTTTAACGAACTCCTCCTAGGGTTTTTGACCCAGACTCACCAGAATCGTGCTGTATCATCTAGACAAGTGGGACATTAAAAGTTGTTAAAAGCGTTCTAAAAGAGTGAACAGTGTTTCCGTGACAACGCCACAAATTTCAGGTTCGTTTTTGTGGCTCGCCATCAAATTCGACGAGTGATAATTCGCACATACTTTGGCCGATTTCACTCAAACTTCAATCGTTTGTGGACACCCCGGCCCTGAACAGATTTCTATAAGAAAATCTGAAATGGACACTATAGCGCCACCTAGGGAGATTGCATGGAAGTGCAAAATTTTATTTGGTCGTAGACATACCAAATTTGATACACACATTCATGACAGGGTCTCGATCAAAAATCTCAATGATGACCCCGGGCATCTCCCATCGTGTTGCCATGGCAACAGGCCAAACATCTGTCCTTGTCATTAGGATTATCTGGAAAAACTTTGGCGTAGTCAAACAAAATTTGGTACACAGATGCATCATGGGAAGATAAACAAAAAGTATAGTATACCGTTGCTAGGCAAACAACCAGCCATTTTGGATAGACCATGTGACCTGGTGGCGAAGGCGCCATTTCCTGTCAAACTTCGACGAGTGATAATTCGCACATACTTTGGCCGATTTTACTCAAACTTGAATCGTTGGTGGACACCCCGGCCCTACACAGATTGATATAAGAAAATCTCAATTGGCCGTAATAGCGCCCCCTAGGGAGATTGCATGGAACAGAAAAATTTTACTTTGCCGTAGACACACCAAATTTGGACCACACATTCGTGACATGGTCTCGATCAAAAAACACAGTGACACCCCCATGCCATCTCACATCATGTTGCCATGGTAACAGGTCAAACATCTGTCCCTGCCATTAGGATGCCCGGCAAGAACTTTGGTGTAGCCACACCTAATTTGGTACATAGATGGTTCATGGGAATAGGAAAATGGAGCGTTAGCAGGGGGCTGCGAGTGCAAGCGAGGGCCGATCATCGCCGCTTGCGGCTATATTTATTATTAAGTTTACATAATTATGCATTATGTGTAGAATTCCTCAGTCATCCAGGTAGAATCCATGGCAAAAGGAAATGAATTGAACTGAACCGAATAGAACTGAAGAAGCAGCTTGGATGAGCTGTGAAACGTATTTGACCAAATAAACTTTTGTCCAGTTGACAGATTGAATTTCTCCTTTTGCTATAATATGCATTCTTAAACAGGTCTATCTTCTCTTCAAACATACAGTATTTGTATTAAAAGTTATATTAAGTCTGTCCTTCCTCTCTCTTGATGATGTGACCTGTGCTCTCTGCAGGACCACAGAGCACGACTCAGATGTTTGAACAGAACTTCATTTGTTTGGTCACATCTGCTCTGCTCGTGTTCAAGCTGAGACTCTCATATGAACCCCCTCCTCTCACATTAAACACTGCGTTACATAACAATAGAACATGACTTCACTTTCACATTCAGTCCGCAGTGTTCAGAGGACCATAGACTAACGGCACATAATGCTCTGGACGGGGTTAAAAATAGGAAGCATATGCATTAGTATTCATGCTAACAGCTACACTAACGCCACTCACAGTGTTTACATGGAAAACTTGCATGTGGCTAGCACTGGGAACTCACTAGAGATGCATGAGTGAACTCTAAAGGTGCACTATGTAATTTTTCTGATGTGGGCACCAACCAACTGCTTGTCTCCATGGAGATGTTCTTACTCTGCTTCGAATCAGCTGACCTATCTTGTGTGTAGAATCCCTCAGTCATCCAGGTAGAATGTATGGCAAAAGGAGAAATTCAGTTTGTCAACTGGACAAAAGTTTATTTGGTTGAAAACGTTTCACAGCTAATCCAAGCTGCTTCTTCAGTTTGTACTGAAACTGAAGACTAGAGAAGACTTGTTCATACTGGAACTGAAGAACTGAAACTCAGAACTGAAGAAGCAGCTTAGATGAGCTGCGAAACGTATCCGGCCACATAAACTTTTGTCCAGTTGACAAACTGAATTTCTCCTTTTGGCATGACCTATCTTGTGTTTACTCAATTGCATTTACTATGTTTTTTCCTTTTCTTACTGTGGGTGGACACTTCCCTGAACAGCCAGTCCCTTCTACATTCTGTTCAAATCCAGAAAGGACTGGAACTAGACAATAGAACGTGAAAAACCTCTGTCCAAACTTGAGACAGCTGCTAATTTGTATCACGTGTCTCTCAAATACATAAAATCTCCTCTTGAACATACTTGTAGCATTCAGAACAAAATACTAGTATATAACTTCTTTTACCTGAAATAAGTCATATTTTGGTGCTTCCATTGTTGATTCTGTAAAAATCTGTGCGGTTTCTCAATCCTTTATGTTGTTTTTTTCCTCCTTTTTTACATGTGAGTAGCCATGTTTGTTTTAGGCTACGTTTATACGGTGACGATCAAAACAGAAGACGCAAAAGTGGTGTCTTGTCTTCAATTTTTTATCCCCGTTTAGACGAGCGTTCTCAACAGGAAATGTTTGTTTATATGAAGACGCAAAGGTGGGCGAATTCGATATGCATGCCAGGCTGCTAATATAATGTCAGAGCTACCTTTTTCAGGACACCGCCAGGGGCTCTCATTACAATTGTTTCGCCCTCGATGTCGGGTCGGAGCTCTTCGCTTAATGCAACAAGAGCTTGTTTAGTCATTCTGAAGTTTTCCACCCAAGCACTGTCATCAACTAATCCATTCTCAAAATTGTCCCACCACTGACTGGTTCTGCCCGGTCTTGTCCAAACTCGCCTCTTGTCGCCTGCGACGTATTGTTATTGTTTTTACCGGCTTGGCGCATCCAGTCAGCTGTATGCGACGTGAACATGTTTTGCGCTTCTTGCCGTTTAGACGGAGACGCGACCCGGGCCGTCTTCAGAACTCCACACTCTGGAAGGAGTCTTCAGATTTTTGCGGTTTCAGAGCGCGATGGCGCCGCTGCCGTGTAAACGAAAGGCACTGATAGAATATTTTGTCGTTTTCAGTCGCAATCGTCCTCATCTAAACGGCCCCTAAGACCCGATCTGAACATGCATCTCTCTGATTGGTTAATCCACCTGTCAGTCACGCCCTCTGAAATCAGGGAGATTGGACACAGTTCCAGATCTACTCATCTTTGTCAAAGCGTGTGCTTCTGGCTGAACGTGTAAGGTGGACACGCCTATCCGTTCAGATCTGACCTGTGAATTGGTCTAGTGGCATCACTTGCTTGAAGTTTAATATTGTATTGTGGAATATTCCAGGCAAAGCATCCATGGATTTAGCAGATTTTGTAGATATATTGTCGAAAATGGTGATGTTATATTCTTCTTAGTAGAAATAGTGGTTGTCCAATTACAATGCAAAGAACAAGGAATATTCAATATAATCAGTAATGGAGTGATCGTATATTTGTGTATTTTAATGTTTCAGACAGATGGATAATGCAATTTTTAAAAAATATATATTTTTGGGGCATTTGAAGGGAAAGCATTTTTGACTGATGTGTATACAGGGGGTCCTCGGGTTACGACGGTCTCGGGTTACGACGTTTCGTGGTTACGAACGCGCCCCCATTAAAAAAAATATGTATATATTACGCGTCATTCCGTCTTACGTGGTTTAGCGTGGTAAGAGATGTAAACAAACGCGAACGGCGCGCGGCGCACGGCGGAAGAATACGCTCTGTTGTGGTTGTAGGGAGAAGAAGACAGCCTCGTGTGCGTGCCCAATGTGGGCGGAAGTACCTGATGTGGGCGCTGATCTGCTCCTATGAAAGCGGCAGTGATAACCAAGCAGCGTAGTGGTCTAATTATTGAGATGGAAAGGTTATTGGTGCTTTGGTTGGAAGATCAAAGGCAAAATCCGGTTTACGACGAAATTCGGGTTACGACGCGTCTTAAGAACGGATCAACGTCGTAACCCGAGGACCCCCTGTACATGGTAAATAGATTAGCAGTAGTAGTGGTAGTAGTAGTAGTAATAGCAAACCACATTTCTATATTTTGACATAGACTAGTATACACAGCCAGGGATTACACATATATAAGGCCAGATTGTAATATAAAAGAAATTACTATGATTTAATGTTGGAAATCATGTTCTGTTATCTAAATGAAGAGCGTTTCTTTTTTATCATCATCATTTGAAATGTTAGTATAGTGACAGCACCCACGTCATTTAGTTGTACCAAGTCTAAAATGAACTGCGTAACATTCACGTCGAGATCTGTGGTGAGATAGAGAAGGTTGCTCTGACAAAAGAACAAAAGCTGATTCCAAACCGTGCTCTGTCAGGTCTAATCGTGAACAGGCCCGCGTGGTACCTAAACGCACCACGAAGCCCCAGAATCAGCCCAGATGAAGGCACTTGAGCGCTGCACGGGCCCAGACTGAAGAATAAACACACAGAGAGGGCAAATACATGAAGAGATTTAGACATTTATTCATTTTGAAAGAGTGAATTATTGACTGAAAGTACAGAGACTCGGAGCTGTTAAAGTAGAGACAGACTGTAACTGTAAATGATGCTCATATTTTAGACCTATGCATATTTAAGGACTTGTTTAGTGAGGTGAAATGTTTTATGAGACACAAATAAACACTTGGATGAATAATGTATTAAAACACTGCTCTGAATGCAATGAAGTTGAGTGCTCTATTCTCTTGAAAGTCTGTACACAATGGGAGAAATACAAGTTGCAGAGCTGTAAGTAAAGAAGAGGCTACTGGCATAGAATGGCACTTTTTTAAAATACAGCCCAGGGCAGCTGTGGCCTCAGCACGGTGACTGAGGGGCTAGCACTCACACCTCACAGCAAGAAGGTTTTGGGGTTTATCCTGTCGGCACTTTAGTTTCCTTCATCAACTCAAAACATCACCAGGCCAAATCGTTGCCTGACCAAGATCAGGAGATGGATCCCTGCACTACACTGTGGTGCCCCAGCAGCATTAAAGGAAAAGTAACATTTTTTTTACAATCTGAGCCTTCTTTCGGCAATAAAACAAGTAGTTTTACTCACCCATAGCAGTCTGGTGTCAATTGGAGCAGTATCGCAGAAGTTATGTTGTAGCCGTTCTGTTCTACTAATGATCCCGTATCCGTTAGCGTGAGTGCTCGGGGCATTACTTTGCTGTGTCCAAATAACACAAACTTTAGCACTTTTCAAATCACAGAAGATCGCTGTGTCAGGGTAGACTTTTAGTGGATTCCAAAACGGCCTGAAACCCGATATCCAGCTATAGTTTCATTTGATGATGTCATCAGAGAGGACAGTGCGCATGCGTGAACTCAGCTGTTTTGTAAACACCGCTAGTCTGAAAGAAGCTAACACCGCTCTGAACTTTACTTTTCTGTTGCGATATCGGGTTTCAGGCCGTTTTGGAATCTACTAAAAGTCTACCCTGACACAGCGATCTTCTGTGATTTGAAAAGTGCTAAAGTTTGTGTTATTTGGACACCGCAAATCAGTGCCCCGAGCACTCACGCTAACGGCTACGGGATCATTGGTAGAACAGAACGGCTACAACATAACTTCTTCAAAACTGCTCCAATTGACACCAAACTGCTATGGGTGAGTAAAACTACTTGTTTTATTGCCGAAAGAAGGCTCAGATTGTAAAAAAAACGTTACTTTTCCTTTAAGGGATGGGTCAAATGCAGTTCCATACAGGGAACTGTGTCCGCAGACACTGGGGGTGAGGTGGGGTTAAGTGTCTTGTCCAAGGACACAATGGCAGCACTCATCTGTGGGAGCTGGGATCACACAGGGCCAACCTGTCAAGAGTGGGATAGGAACCGGCAGCCCCTGGATCGACAAACGCGCTACCAACTGAACTACTGCCGCCCCAATCTATCATCTAAGTGTCCATGGATTTAATAATGCTGAAGTTACCATAATGAGTAAAGGAACAGTGTATAAGATTATGACTTAAAATTTAATAAAACTCCCCATCTGTGTCCTTAGGTCTGAGGATCTGAGGGATATGTTCAAATCAAATACAGCTTTTACTGATAACAACTGTAACTCTACAGACTCTTTCTGATCTGAATGGTCACTCCCTAAAACCCCAGCACATGCAGTCATGAGTCAGTGCTAGTTCAGCCTCTGCAGCTCAGGGAGGGAATTCTGGAGGTTCTGAACTTTCACTTACATGTCCTGCCCATATACTGAGAATGAGAAAACCTCTCTGTGCAGGTTAAGGCTCTGGTGACGTAGGTTCAGTTCAGGTGAATGTAAACAGTAAGGCCGCACCCTTGCTTCAATCCCGAGTTTGCACATACAGTTCCTTGTCAAAGTGACTTCGCCTCTGTACTCTGTGTCCTCGCTGTCCCTGTCCCTTTGTGCATGTGTGTGTGAGTCGTTGTGATGGCAGCCATGTTGGAGTGGTGTGTGTGTGAATGGGAAAGTGTTTTAGAGAAGTGTTTGTCTGAGAGAGGCGTTTGACCTTTAGAACTCATTAAGAACGCAGAGCTGTGGACGGGAATGCTAAACACAAGCACACAAACCACACACTTTTACTACAGCTCCCCTGAGCCACTGTCACCACACACTGAAAAAAATAATTTGTTGGGGGAACATAAAAAAATTATGGAAAGTATTTCCATCCAATTGCAACACGCTAATTTAGCAAGTATTTTTTTTGTTGAGTGACATAAATGTAAATATGCTGGGTCAACATAATGTGTACGTGTTACTGCGACTTAATTTCAAGGGGTAAATCCAACATAACTTTTAAAGGTTATTTCAACTTAAAAGGGTTAATCTAGCATAACTTTTACATGTTGGTTCAACATGTTTGATTCAAGTGTGGGTGACCCAATTTAGTGGGGTAGGTACAACTGTATTTAAAATGATACACTGAACAAAACGATTTCTTGCTAAATTAGCGTGTTATAATTGGATGGAAATACTTTCCATAATTTTTTGATGTTCCCCCAACAAATTATTTTTTTGAGTGTCCAACACAACTAATTAATCGTGCTGATCAGACAAGACTTATGTCAGTCATATGAAAATCAACAGTAATAATGCAATAAAAGTAAATTTTGACATACTATACTTCAAAATAATAAACAATTTAAACATTTTCACAAATCGATCGGGTTTTTTCTAAGGCACTATCCAAATTAATATGAATATCTCTGTGGTTATGCATGCTGAAAACGAACCAGAAGAGAGCAGGAAAAGCACTTTCAAATGCGAACAGACAGTAAGCAGTGTAGAGGTTTGAAATCTTGATATGTGATGCAATAAAAATTCTTACTGTACTCTAAGCAGCTAATCCATTTAAGAGTATCCATTAGGCTAGCAGCAACAAATCCACTTCAGAACATTGTTGAAATAAAAGATGGGTTTATTTCTTAGTTTCAGATTTACAAAATAAAATATGAGCCTAAGAACTAAGAAACTTATTCAAGTTGCTAATAAAATAAAAAAACATTGACCCTAACCCAATGAAACAGAAGTTTGCCAGGGCTCTCAAAATCTGATTAAAAAATATAAAACTCCATTAACTACAGCAGATTTCCACCGCTCTTCTTAAAGAGAGCTGCCTTTAACTTTAAGATGCTTTTAACTTTATTATTTAACATTTTAACTACATGAACTTCTGTGAAATTATTATCCCTGACCAGTTATGCTTTGAAACCTAGCAGCGGTACTGGCAACGCAACACGTTACAAACGTGCAAGTAGGGTTTTCAGCACCTGCACTTTCTTAGACAATCTCTGTCCATCAAGCCCCATGATGAGTTTCTGCAGAGCTTCGAAAGTGTATTTCCACTCTGGAGGGTAGCTGAGATTAAGTGCATAAACTAAAGCAAACAGCATCGCAATTGCCATTGGTACATTACGGAGCTCGTTGAGGACTTCCACCCCCTCCAAAATGATGATAACATCCTCGAGACCATCATCAACGTCTGCACCTTCTCTGCGAATCACAAGTACACCAAAGAGCGTCTCCATTTCAGCTTGACCGTTGTCAACATCAGTGTCCTGTAAAAAGTAAATAAAACCATAAATATCACACAGATTAAACAAAGTGGCACATGGCTAGTGCATACCATAATGTCTGTGTACCATTCCAATCTTATCAATAAGACAATGGTCTTTCAAACAATACAACTTTCACCTGGTCTCATTCATGGAAAATATTTTTCTGAACATTAAGGGCCCCCCCCATTTGTATATGATCACAACCTCCATCTGACTCGAGTGAGAGTGAGTGAGCGAGTGCGAGAGAGAGAAACACCCACTCCCCACTGTCCTACAGGGCCCATTCTCCTAGTTAAGCAGGCAGAAGAAGAGAATTTTCACTTGTAACTCATTTCCAAACTGTGACTCGACTCAAAGGTTTACATAGCTGCCAAATCACAAATGTGTCACAACCCAGATCTCCATGACAAACTTTAGATCAAGTTTACATTTAAAGCAGTACAGTTTGCAACATTTAAAACTTCAGATTATCCATTTGTGACAGTGTGTGCAGTGTTTCCCGCAGAACATTTGTGAGTCAAGATGGGTGGGGGGTTAGCTGGTAGCCAGAAAATAACTAGCTTATACACTTTTTGTAAAGCAACTTTAGAAACTACATTTGCAATTCAAAATATTTATCTTTTCAGGGGATCTAGTCAAAGTGGCCTTAACAAACTGGGGAAACACTGTGTGTGTGTGTGCGCATGCGTGTTCGGACCTATTTACATACCAGGCGTTCTTTCATCACTTTGTCTGGCTCTTCATTCAGGTAGACCGTCAGCGCCTTGAGGATGCACTCTCTTTTCACATCAATGTTGTCAGTCTGAGTATGTGGGCCGCACAATGTATGCAGGAAACAAAAACATGAGGAAAACCATTTTAACTGACAGGTAGACTAAATGTCACACACACATAATGCCACATTAAAAAAAGGAGACATTTTTCTCTTCCAAATGTAACCTATTTCATCTCTATCAATCATTTTTATGATATACAGAGGAGAAACCCTCTCAAAATCCAGTATAGTGTAGAGTAGGTACTGGCAGTGGAGTGGTATGGTACAGCAGACCACGGCGTGGCACAGCTTTGACGCTTTTCCACTAGCCCCTAGTACCTGGTACTATTTTGGTACCTGCTCTGCCCTGGTTCCAAATGAGCTGAAATTATACTAAAATGTGACGTCAGCCGACTGTGTTCCACTGATTGGTCAGAGGGTCTTCACTGGAGGAATCGCGAGCCGACGTCCGACATGAGAATCAAAAACAAAAATGGAGCATTCTAGGTTAGTTCTGGCAAGCCACGCAGTCGAGTTTAGAGCTGACAAGAGGATTGAAATTGGAGAGACAATGCCGCACCGCGATCGCTCCGCTATAACCCCACAGCGCTCAGCTGTGATGGAAAAGCACCTTTACAGTGCCGTGCCATGCTGTACCATGCCCTGAATGTGTAGTGAAAAAGCGGCATAAGTGGCACAGCCTGGATTGTTTTAAGGGATCAAGTTATTTGAGTTCACTTTGTCAAATCTACCAAAAGTCATATATTATAATCTAATCATTCTTACAGTGAAAACGTTTCCATTTTCCAAGATGTCCTCCTTCTCTCTTCTCCCCATTACATTTCCTCTTAAAATGTCAACATTATAGTGATGCGTTTGGCAGTGTCTCCCTTTGTTTTACCTGTGTCATGGGTATCAGGATCCTCTTTATCTTTCTTCCCAGAGCACCACCCTTCCTGCCAAAGACCTGGAGCAGTTTTGATGACTGGCCATCAAGCTCAGAGAAGAACTTCGGTAGCAAACCAACCGTTGTTATCCTCTTGAACTCAGCACTTAACTTGAAAATGGGTATAGAGAAATATCAACATGTTAATTTAACAATCGTAATTTTCCACCAAATCTGGGAAAAATTGTTTTTAAACATTTTTTGGGTGCTACACATTTAGCTGTATTGCTCAATCCACAGAAGCACAACACTTAGAAATTATGTCTTGGGGCAAAGGTGACAAAAAGGCTTGAAACAATATGATACAACAGCAATTAGTATTATTACCACCAAAAAATATTCCAAACTATTTTTGAATTTTAAAACAACATACTCTTAATCATTTACCTCGCGCACACTGAACAGAGCTGGCCATCTGGTTTTAAAAACTGCAATCATGGGTGCATCTCGAATCACTTCTTGCCTTCTATGAGCGAAGGTCTTGGTCATCATTGCTGCCACTGTGTCCTCATTGTTCCTTTTCTTAGCTTCGGAAATAAGGGTTTCCCTCATCTTTTCAAGTGTCTCTGCAGATTCACCTGATGAGTAAGAGGGGCAGTAATTTACTTCAGCTTTTTTGGGTTTTTTCACACCACAAGCAGGACTGGTCTTCTCTTTTGTCAAGGAATTTACTTCGACTTCTGGGCATCCAAGCCGCTTGAGCTTCCTTCTGTAGTTGGCAAGTTTATACTTCAAACTGACTTTCCAGCCAGCATATCCAGTGGCAGAGCCTGGTTCTCTCAAACATGGATGTGATGATACAAGGGCTTCTGCTACTTCATCAAATTCACTATCAGTGGGGTACACTTTGTAATGCACAATTGCTTCAGCTAAACTGTCAAGAATAGCACTTTTAAGTCTGATGTCAGGATTGAGCAAAGTTCCAGTTGCTTTGAATGCCGCATTGGCTTTTTCTAGTTGCAGTTCACAATCATACGGGAATTTGGGAACATCAAAAACAAGAGGCCATCCAGACGATCTTGAGGCAGCAGATTCCGGAGATGTCAAAATGTCAGTGTCATATGAGGCACATGAAAGTGATGAGTCATCGCTAGAGCATGATGTAGCAGACGTTGAGTGAGGTGTGGAGTGACGGTGTGGAGTGCCAGGCAGGCCAGAATCAAAGATTAGCCTTAAGGTACTTTTGTCCTCAATCTCTGATATAGAAGTCAAGTTAGTAAATGCATTGCCAAACTCAGCATCCATGAATTGAAGCCTGAAGTCAGACTGGACTCCACACTCCCTCTTAATGTGCTCAACAAGTTCAGCAACAGTCGCTGGAAGCCCATCTGGTAGGATCAGTCTCTGGGAATCCATTTCCCCAAGTATAATTCTGAGCTTTACTGAAGCAGCCATTTCACACCACTCTGAAAATGAGAAAAAAGAAAACATCACTCAGTAAATATGGGAAAATCATCAATTAATTTGTAATTATGCAATTAAAACAGACATGTGAATATTATATAAACACACTACCAGTCAAAAGTTTGGAACTTGCACACAGTTGGAGCCATATTTCAGCTTCATAGAATTTGCCCATAGAAATTTGCTTTGTGAGATTCTACACATGTTATGTTCACTGATATGTAAATTTTAATGTTAACACACCTTAAATACTTATGTGTCTTTTGAGGGTCACCATTCTCAGAGATCCAACATAGTAGTCTGCCAGAGGGTAGTCATCTGCCAGATTACTAAACTCAATCAGATCTGTCTCATTGGTTGGACATGCTATGAGCTCAAAGGCTCTGTGGTGCTCACTATACAACCCAGAAAGTCTCTTGACTGCAATAACCAGTCTCTCTTGTATGACAAAAATGTGATCAATCTGTCTGAACTCAGGTAGCCAACTTGTAGAACCATGAGCTACAATCATGCCCTTTCTGATACGTAAACCATTGGTTAACACAGATTTAGTCATGTGTACTTCTCTGGTGCCAGGAAACATCTGTTCAATGTTCTCCATTATTTCTTTTCTTAGAACATCAACAGGAACAGTTGAGACACCTGTGATCTCAAAAGCAGGTTTTTCAAAACTTGATGCTCTCATGTAATATGATACCATGAGCTGGTGCTTGACAGCTAGCGTGAGGGGCACATTTCTGAAGCAGTTTGAATGTCGAATGACCTGCTTAAAGAAACTGTGCTTGGCCTCAAATCGCATCGTCCAGAGACTAACAAGAGGACCAAACTTCCTGATGAGTACAGGATAGTGCTCCATGTAATGATGCTTGGGTAGAAGCTGCACATGAGGAAAGAGTTCTTGGTATCTTTTGCGATGCTCTGAAATTTTGCACTCAAGGTAAGAAATGGATTCCTCAGTGTGTGTTGGAGCAACCAAAAGCTCTACAACATCTTTCAAATCCATTAGAATTTGCCAAGCCTTTTCATCCTCTGGCACCAGATGCCCAATGATAAATGGGAGAAATCTTAGCAGGGCCCAGTTCTCATGGGCATTCCCCCCAATTGTTTTAGAGAATGTGTGTGGAATTGGATGAGGCTTGTTTGTTTTGTCTGACCACTTGTATGGAAAACCAAGGATGGATTTGTTGAGATGCTCAAGACTAAAATACTTCTTGGATATTAACACTGACAAACAGTGTGCAAGCTCCACAGGCACAAGACCCTCAAACAGATCGTGCATGATATCAGGGGGATAACCTGAGATAACATTAAAGTGAGCAAGGTTTTTAGTGAATACACACTGTCTTTTGACCCCCAAACAGCTTGACTCACCCTGCTGGGCAGAGTCCACATGTGTTTCATGTACCTCTTTGGTTCTCGGAATGAATGAACCTGATCTCACATCTTGTGTTTGGATTTCTTTACGTGTTGCAGTGCAGAAACGGCATATGTGCCCTGCGGTAAAGCTTTCATTAAAACCTGCAATACTGTGAGCACCGAGGTTATCAGCAAGAACTACTTGAACTGTGCCTTTAACACACCTACCGAGTAAAGGAACAAAAATTCCATCTTGCTCAAGGGTTTTTAAATCTTGAAGAAGTGGCTGCAAGACTTGGTCATAACCATACTTCTTCACATCATCAGATTTGCTCAAGACTGCCAAGTAAATTGAGGAAAGTGCTGAATGAGAGCCCGGAGGCAAATTACTGAGAGTCCAATAGATTGCACAGAGCTTGTGTTTTCTGCGAGAAGTACCCAAAGGATTGCATACTTCGAAGTCATCTACATACAACTTGAGCAAAATTCTTACCTCATCCCCTGCAAGAAAACTGTTTTCCTTAAAGTGAGACCCATCCTGAAATGACTTAAAAGTATGCTGTTCCCCAGTTATACTATTACACTGAGAGACTCTGTGGTTCTCAATGATCATATCCACAACATCTTTCCTATGTAAGAGCTGTTGCAAACTCTTCAGTATAGGCACATACTGGCAACTTTTATTTTCCTTTTCATCAAGTACATACTCAATGGGCTCAACGACATTAAAGTTCGCTCTGTAAAACTTGTTGCGAAGATATGATGTGCTCAAACAGCCACCCTCACCTATAGCTTTAAGCAAGGGGTGAGAGGCTGAGAGGGCTGTGGCTACTTCAGCTGTCACTGACCTATCAGATGTGGAACCATGTTTCCTGAGTACATCGTCAATAATGCTCACAGAGAGAGGAAATGCGCCTGCACTAAACAAAAAGTGCAATTCCTTGAGAAACTCATCTATTTTTGTGGCTGGCACATGAGCAAAATGTTCAAGTTTGAATAAAGCTGCAGCTAAATTTTGCTGAATTGTGTCAGGTAGAGACTTACTTAAATCCACATCTTCATTTGGAAAAGCACTGTTTATTTCCATTACAGAGTCAGAGTTAAGTGCATCTTGCATTGCATTGTGAGACAACGCTTGAGAAACTACAGATGTAGTCACTATGCCTGGTTTGAAATCATTTAGCGTATGGGGCTTGTGTTTCCTGTTCTTGTGAGTGTGATATGTTCCATGGATATTTGTTTTGTAATTACAATCCCTGAAAACACAGGCAACGGTTTCATGGCTCTTGAAATGAATACCTAAATGTGAGAAAAAATCTCTTTCAGTAGAAAGACTACCACAAGCACACAAAGGACAAATAAATGTTGTCAATTCCAGGGGCTTCTGAGAATCAGGTTTGGGATGAACTCTTGATATGTGGATGTGCAAGGCATTCAGCGTCTTAAAATTACACGGGCAATTTGAATACAGGCATGAGTAGCGAAGCCTATTGTGGTGCATTAATCTTATATGTTTGAGAAGCTCATTCCTACTCTGAAAACACACACTGCACTCCTTGCATCTCCACATGACTCACAGTTCCCCCTTTTCATGTCATCCTTACTTATCTATACGCTCACGCCTATTACTGGCAGATGACCACCTTTTCTGGGACACTTTTGCAAAGGGTTGGCAGTTGAGGTGAATGTCTTGAATTTCTGTGATGATTAGAGAGAGAGAAAGCAATTAATTAGGGTGAAGGAGACATCTATTCAGAGAGAGACAGAAAATGTCAAATAATTGCTGAAATAGCCATTTGGACCCGTTTCACACAGTAAAGAAAACACTGGGAGCCACAAAACCCTTTTGAAATTTAAAATGAAATAACACTACATATAACTTTTTTTTTTTTTTTTTTGCCATAGAATTACATTTAGAAAATGAACGAGCTAAAATAAAATTAATTTAATTAAATACTATGTTGCCTTGCTATATCGCGGTTCACTTTTCGTGGCCTCGCTGTTTCACAGATTTTTTTGTTTCAGTTTTCTATAGAGCATTTTATAGTGTGCGGCGCCAAGACAAGAGGCTCGGTCAGAGGACCTGTGAAATACACGCATATTTATACACGCAATATAAAGCTGAGTACTTCACGGATTTCGCCTATCGCGGGTTATTTTTACAACGTAACCCCGTGATAAACGAGGCACCACTGCACTGAGCCGGATCAAAGAGCCACATGTGGCTCCAGAGCTGCGGGTTTCGGACCCCTAGTCTAGAGTAAGGCTTAGCCAAACCTATCTGGATACATTACAGTTTCACCTTTTCATGTCATCATTACTTACCTATACGCTCCGGCCTGTCACAGCTGACCACGAGTGTCCACTCTCCCGTTTCTTTCAAATGCCGCCAGTCTGTGTTCTTCTGCAAACTCCCAGTTTGTACATACACTCCCTGCTTGCACACTACTGCCACCTTCTGTTCTGGAATTGTCAACGCGATTTGCTGTCTTATCCCAAAAGCATTAGGTTCTGTCAGCATGACTGAATTTAGCAAATGTTAAGTTATTGCACATCATGCTAAAATAGCATAACTTAATGATGTTCAACCACAAAACATGATTATATATGGTAGAAGCTACATTTTACACCTTGATTCATTTAGCAGACATACAATCCATTTTTTTGAGTGCATGTCTGTAGTGTGGAGGAGGACTTAGGTTAGCGTCTGGAGGTGGAATGTAGGCCTGTCACAAGATGCATCAGAGTGACAATCAAAGCCCTGATCTCTAATGCAAAGTAACGCATCTGTGGGTGTCTTGAAATCCAATGATTATTTAATTAATTATGTTTGAGAGAAGAACTCTAACCCTAAATATGCAGGGTTTGTGTGATAAACATGTGTGAATGAAACAAAACACAACTCCAGCTCTGTTTTCTTTTACGATCAAGAAACAACATTATAACAGATCAGGAAACAGCATCATTTGAGCCCTTTAATCTACAGACATTGGTGTGGATGCATCAATATAGATCTGAACGCTTTACCAATGATTTTTATGTTGAACGATTCAAACCACCAATCTTCAGATCAATGGACAAACAGTCTACAACAGAGCTACAGTGACCCTCTTCATGTGTGGTCCACTCTGTCTGATGTGTGTTTGACGAGTGCTGCTGGTTCACCTTGTGCTCAGGCCTTGTAAACGTCTAAATGGAGCTCCTCTCTCATGTCTCATGTTGTTTATGGAGACGCTGTAATGGACTCCGGCTGAAGGACAGCACAGGACAGCACTCGACAGGACAGTACAATACAGCACAGGAACTAGGTACAATATCCACAAGATGAGACGAGACACAAGGTGGGTCCATGAGAAAGAGATGTATAACACACAATGAAGAAGTGCTCCATTTTGTTACTTAAAAGCACAGATGCCAGTGCAATAAAATATTCAATTAAAAGTGAGAGTATTTCCTGAACAAATCTACTTACAGTAATTAAAAGTATTAATGTACAATTTACAAATGCATTTAAACTAGGGATGTCAACAATTAATCGACTTACAATTAATTGTTGATCAAGACGTTGGCCGAACAAAATGCATTAATTATAACTAATCGCTAGAGGGCGCTACTCTGGAACGTGAACACGAGAAAGACTATAGCGTTACATCATGTAACCCTTTCCTCTCTGGATGTTTCCATACAACTCACAGTAGAGCTGGACCTAGAACCATATATTTTTGAAATTATAAAAGCATGTAACTTACATGCTTTTATAATTTCTTGATTGTTCTGGTTTGAGGCCCTGTAATGTTTTATGCTGTGTCCAGGGGCCGTGTGAAATTTATATTTTGTACTGTAACCCTTCACAGATTAAGGGAGAGAAATATTGTTGATGCCTTAGTTCAGAATAAATGTTGAGAATGTCCTAAAAATAGCCTGGATTCACTGGTTTCATCATAATATGTAGACTAAATAACATTCTGTTATTTAATTTCTTCTGTTCCTTTTAATTTCAAGATTTCCATGCTGCAAGTGCAACAACTGAGCCAGTCCTCAATTTATTTTCAATAAAGAATGTATTTTGTTATTCAGCATCAATACATTTGTCTGCTTTTTCCTAAGGAATAATTAATTGAGGAATATACAATATAATAATACTATGATATATTTTTGACTCAGTGTTATGTATACTATAGCTTATATTCTTAAAGACCCTATTGAAACACTAAAATTCAGGTGAAAAACGCCGCTTATCAGTTAATCGTAAGTCGATCGATAAGGTCAATCAATTACAGATTAATGAATTAATCAATAATTTGCATCCCTAATTTAAACAGTACAAATTAAAAGTATTTCACACAAATTTTGAGATCTAATAAAGTTTCAAATGTAGTGATTTTGTTGTGTCCAGTAGTCCAGGTAGAATCCATGGCAAAAGTAGAACTTCAATTTTTCAACTGGACAAAAGTTTATTTGGTCGAATACGTTTCGCAGCTCATCCAAGCTACTTCTTCAGGTCTGGTTAGAGTGCTGGTGGACACTGCTTGTAACTAGCTGCAGGGAGGAGCTAACTACAATGAAATTACTATGAAACTATCACACCTATTTGTTTTCAGTTTCGGCGTGGGTTTGTTTTGATTTAGGTTTGAGGATAGAGTTATAGATGGGATACAAATGATGTCTGAGACCTCCATTTCTGTTCAAGAAAGGGTTCTCTTTCTTGACAAAAATAGCCTCTTTAACTTCCCTCTCAAACCAATTGTTTTCTCTGGCTAAGATCTGTACCTCACTGTCCTCAAAGGAGTGGCCTATGGCTTCCAGGTGGAGATGTACAGCAGATGGTCCGCCGTACATCTCCACCTTGAATTTGTTCTTATTTTTCTTCTTTTGTTCTTATTTGTATATTTTGGTTTGCTCAAATTATACATTTATATTATGAATCTCCCTCTTCCTCCTTCCCTCTTTCCTTCTCTTGTCTATGTGGATTTGAGCAGTGACCTGGAAAATTGCTCGACCTTTTAACACTCACACCTTCCTCGGTGATGAATAAATACATAAATTGTGCGGCTCCAGATCACTCGTTTTAATAGCACCTCTCCTAAAACGCACCCCAGCCAGAGCACTTGATGCTGGGGAGAGGATTCTGAGCTGACGCCCCCCTGTGGAGCTCACTGGGGCTAATACAGGGGTGAGAGTGGATGTACCGAAACAGAGGAGTGAGGGAGGGCAGAGAGGGAGAGAAAGAGAAGGAGAGAAAGAAAAAAGAGGCAGGAGATAGGGAGTTGAGACGGAGGAAGATCATAGAGGTGTGGAGAGGGGGTAAGACAAGAGGGAGCAGAGATGGAGTAAGAGAAGGAGGGGAGAGTGTAAAAAACAGGAGGAAAAAGACAAGAGAATGAGGGAGGAATGGGGTATGAGGACAGGAGGAGAGAGGGTGGATAGATAGGGACAAAAGGCAGGGTGGGAGAACAAAGAGTGAGTAGGAGAGAGGGATAGAGGTAAGGGGAGGGAGAGGAAAGGGAGGAGAGACGGAGAGATTGGGAGAGAGAGAAGGGGAAGAAAGTAGGATAGAGAGAAAGAGGAGAGATGGACAGAGAGGGAGGAGAAAGAGGAGAGAGAGAGAGGAGGAGGAATGGAGGAGAGAGAGAGAAAGCAAGGGAGATAGGGAGGAAGAGAGGGAGAAGAGGAGGGAGGAGAGATAGAGGGTAAAGAGCGTTTAATAGAGCCATTGAAGAGCAGCGTGGGGTGAGCTTTGATCACTTTAGAACAATGATTTGTCCTCCCAAAATGACCGATGCTTTTTGAGTCACTGGACCATCGTTACAGGACATTGGTTTTATGGAGGGGTGCAGTCAGGTGGAGTGGGAGAGTGCGTTTAGAGATTTATGTGAGTGGGTTTATTTGGAATATTAGAACCAGTGTCTGCTTTGTCCATGCACAGCTCTGCCCCGGTGCAAATGTGTGTGTGTGTGTGTGTCCAAGTATGGAGCGTAAACTGTCTGAAGAAGTGGACTAAGGGAGTTTGACATCACCCATAGTGTTCCAGTCCAGTCAAATGAAACTCATTGAGACTAACAGTTATATTGGCGAATTTGGAGCCGAGATCCATATTGGGTAGGGATGTCAACAATTAATCGATTAACGGTTAATTGTCGATTAAGACGTTGGTCGATCAAAATGCATTAATTGTAATTAACCGCTAACCGCGGACACGCGCAACCGCGCTGCGCCAAGCTCGACTCACAGCCGACCGCAGGCGCCAACGGCACTGCTCAGCAGCCCCGGGTGTACGCGCGAGGCGAGATCGAACCCGGAATGCGTGCCGCTGCTGCTGGTTTTGCCCGCGCCCCGAGCCGCAGGCCAGCCGCGCGGGGCTCGGGGCGCGGGCCGCGGCGAAACCAGCAGCGCCACGTGGTGGTTTAATCCTGGTCTAGTCCAGGTCTAGACCCGGTCGAGTCCCGGTCCAGTCCAGGTCCAGTCCAGGTCCAGACCTGGTTCAGACCTGGTCCAGTCCACGTTCAGTCCTGGTCTAGTCTCTTAGCCAATCAGGACAGAACACAATGTTACACTATAAAAAAATGTTACACTATAAAAAAAAAAAAAAAAAAAAAAAAAAATCGAGAGCGAGGGATTACTGTATTTTGTTATTCAGCATCAATACATTTGTCTGCTTTTTACTAAGGAATAATTAATTGAGGAATATACAATATAATAATACTATGATATATTTTTGACTCAGTGTTACTATAGCTTATATTCTTAAAGACCCTATTGAAACACTAAAATTCAGGTGAAAAACGCCGCTTATCAGTTAATCGTTAATCGATCGATAAGGTCAATCAACTATCAGTTAATGAATTAACCGATAATTTGCATCCCTAATATTGGGAATTTCAATTTTCAACCGTGAGTATTAGGGATGTCAACAATTAATCGACTTACAATTAATTGTCGATCAAGACGTTAAATGGATTCGCTCCTCCACCATTAATGGATTTTATAAGTAAAAAAAAAAAAAAAAAAGACTAACCGAGTTAAAGGAGAATTAACATTTTTTACAATCTGAGCCTTATTTCGGTAATAAAACAAGTTGTTTTACTCACCCATAGCACTTTGGTGTCATATGGAGCACTTCCGGAGATGTTTTAGATTTGCGATCTCCGTAATGTGAGTTCTCGGGGCACATGTTTGCGGTCTCCAAATAACACAAACTTTAGCACTTTTCAAATCATAGAAGCTCAATGTCTTAGTCTACGCTTTCGTTTGAGTCAAAAGTGGCCTGTAATCCGAGATTTATCCATAGTTTCGAGTAGATGAGGAGGCCAGTGCGCATGTGTGGAGTCACAGCTTATTTCACTCTCAGCTCCCGGGACCCAAACATGAAACGCAAAGATGTAAATTATGGATAAATCTCGGATTACAGGCCTCTTTTGACTCAAGCGAAAGCGTAGACTAAGACATTGAGCTTCTGTGATTTGAAAAGTGCTAAAGTTTGTGTTATTTGGAGACCGCTCGGGGCATATATTACATGCCCCGAGAACTCGCGTTACGGCCATCACTAATCTAAAACATCTCTCCTTAATTCTCCTTTAAGACCAAAATGACTTTTCAATACAAAGTGAACTGGAGCCAGAATCAATGGAGCCGGAAGCGCGCCCATGTTCACTTCTATTTAGCAGGTTAGCTACAGTATGTCCATTTATAAATATAGTGAATGATTGTGCCACAACAAGTACAGGCCTGTATTAAGTGTAAAAGTGTGAGGTGTCCCCCAGTGGAGCAGGGGACAGAAAGGACAGTGTCTCTGCTGTGTGTGTGATACAGCTCATACATCAGAGCAGAGTGGAGACAGAGGGACGGGACAAGAGCCAGAGTCCCAGGACCACCACCGGGTTAACGCCGCCATATGGGACCTGCCCAAACACTCCAGCAGCCCTCAGTGAATAATGACTCCACCTCTCCACGTAATGAGCCAAACGGAGAGATCAGGCATAAACGAATGGACTTCATTAAACCACAGAGCCTATGTGGACACGGGAGAGGGAGGAGAGGAGGGAGGAGAAATAGAGAGAGGAGGAGAGAGGAGGGAGGAGAGAGAGGATGGAGAAAAGAGAGGAGGGATGAGAGAGTAGAGAGATGAGGAGAGAGAAAGGTTGAAGGAAAGAGAGAAGAGAGAGGAGGGATGAGGATGAAGGAATGAGGAAAAGAGAGTGAGAAAAGAGAGAGGAGGGACAATGGAGGAGAAAGATGTGGAGAGAGAAAGGTTGGAGGAAAGAGAAAGAAGAGAGCGAGAGGAGAGGAGAGAGATGAGGAGAGAGAAAGATAAAGGGAAGCCATGGCATGAAATTTTCACTTTCTGAGGTTTTTGAACGTTAATGTGAGCTCCCCTACCCTGTTTAGCCCCCCCCCCCCCATGGTTAAAAGTTGCGAAATGTCTAAACTGAGCATTTGCGATCCTTTTCTGAAAAAAATCGGAGCTCAAACGGGCGATTTTGAACAAGGCACCTTATTGACGTCAGATCGAAAAAAGAAATGCAAATGCAGTTCCACCCCCGTCTGTCTGTACTCAGCGTCTCTGTAAATCACGCCCAGAGAGTTTGGACTGCGAATGCGCTAGGCAATGCGAAATGCGTTTTTTTATTTGCCTGGAGGCACGTCCGAGTGTTTCTAGGCTCGGAAGTCCTTTATCTGAGCCTCTGGACCTTTGAACAGCAGTGGTTTAATTTTATTTTCTGTGGAAATGTGTTTATTTTTCAATGGAACGCTTCAAATCTCTCCCCCCGTACAAAAACAAGGAAATGGATCAGCTGAGGGCTCAGAGCGAGAGGGAGAGTTTGGCCACACCCCCACCCTCTACTATTGGCCAGCTCTTTTCTCCTCATTTGCATTCAAGCAACAACGCCCATTATAGAGTGTTCAGAGAGAGAAAAAATACTCTTTCTCAGCTTATCTCTGTTTCTCATGCACTGAGTGTTGATTTTGAAGAAGGATTCATTTACAGTATTAGGGAACCATTAAGGAGCCATATAAAAGCATCAAGAAGTACCATGTCATGGGATCTTTAAAGACCCTATTGAAACACTAAAATTCAGGTGAAAAACGCTGCTTATCAGTTAATCGTAAGTCGATCGATAAGGTCAATCAACGATAGATTAATGAATTAATCGATAATTTGCATCCCTAGTTCTGGGACATTTTTATCAAGATTTAGATTAATTGATTTCAATGGTCAATGGATGCTTTTAATGGAAAGATCTACAGCCAGTCTTCTGTCAGTAAAAAGAACTTTGGAGGAGGAAATGTAATGTTTTTATTTAAATGGGACCAATTAAAAGTCTGCGTCAGTTATGTGGGCCTCAATAGTGCAGAGTGTTTGTCCATTAATCTGAATGTTGGTGGTTCGAATCGCGCTCTCAACATAAAACATCATGGGTTGAGGGAGTATGGAAGTATTTCTGTGCCATCTGAGTTTGAATATGAATTTTTAAGATTGAAATTTGTCAGCATCAAAATCAGACTTTGAATTTTAAAATACATCAGATTTCTAGCACTGATTTTTTTTTGCCTCTGAATTTTATTTTGTTAAAATAAATTCAGTGCTTAAAACAATTATTGTCTTAAAATATTCAGTTTTTCAAAATTCAACATGTAAAGAAATTCAACACCCAAAAAGATTCAGTGTAAAAAATAAAATCAACATCTCAAAAAAAAAATCAGTGTAAAAAAATTCGATTTCTAAAATAAAAATTCAGTGTAAAAAAATTCAACCTCAAAAAATTCAGTGTAAAAAAATTCAACCTCAAAAAATTCAGTGTCAAAAAATTCAACCTCAAAAAATTCAACATCAAAATATTCAGTGTCAAAAGAACCAGACTCAACATCCGGGTCACCAGGGAGAAGCGATCGATCCCTGTCTCAATTCATCCAACGTCCAGCCAATCACGTTACGCTCCATTGGTCATGTGACACCCACCCAGATAGTGAGATATCCGGTCGGCCATGGCCGCAAACTCAAGTAATGGTGCTGCGGTAAGTCTGTTTACTTTATTTACTGTTTGTATTACACATTTTAACACTGTACAATTACTGTGCTATAGCGCATTTACCGTTTATTAGCGGCCTGTATGTGCGTGTGTGTACAATGCGTGTGTATACGCTCTCGAAAATTCCCGCGGAAATTTTGCGAAGGGCCTACAACCGTAAACGAAAAACGGCGTATTTCGACGTAAGGCGGCCTATTTCGACGGGGGGGGGCGTAACCCGATAGACATCGCCGTTAAAATAGGTCAGTGGTGGGCTCATTCTGACGAGGCGGCCCATATCGACAGTACACCGGGCGGGCCGGCGGTCCCTGCCTGCGCGCCTGTCGTAGGTGGCTGTGCGGGACGCCGTAATGCAGCCGAAAGAGGAGAAACAGCATCTATGCTCAGCATCTATGCATTTACCGTTTATTAGCGGCCTGTCTGTGCGTGTGTGTACAATGCGTGTGCATATACTCTATCAGGGTCAGGTCAGCAAGGTCACAGAGGCCAGGCCAAGTTGAGCCTGTCCATGCCATGAGAATCTTGACCTCTGGGCCAGCAAAGAAACTTGTACGAGAGAGACTGCATGTGGAGGGGCTTTTTTTTTTTTTGTTCTGTTGGGAAATGCTGGATGACAGTTTTTGTTCTGTTGGGAAATGCTGGATGACAGCATATCATGGTTGACAAACGGCTACAAGCAACAAATCTGGTCTACTCACCAGTCCTCCCAGCTACTATCCTTGCTTTGTATTTGGCACAGCCTGCTTACCAGAAGCTGCATTCATCAGCTCCTCTTTGACTCAACTGTCCCGAATCGTGGTTGTTGATACTCGGACCCAGCGTCTCGGACCTCCCCGGTCGTTTTCGGTCTGGTTGAGACCTCTATGCTGTGACATGGGGCCGCTCCGGTAGCTCACCCGATAGAGGCGGTATCACCAGGGCTTCATACAGTGGCCCAGATTCAAGTTCGTTCTCACTTAACAGGATAACATTTTTAGGTTATAAGTTGATTTTCTACTGTGTTATTATTTCATTCTGTAGGTTTTTGTTTTTATTTTATGTTTGTACTGTACTGTCTTTACCTATTGGAGGATATTATTTTATTGTATAACTTGCATAATTGTTCTGTAGTCCATAAAGAGGAGGCATACCTTAAGTGCCCTCTTTTTTGGAAATCAAAATATGGTCACCTTAATCGAAGTCCATTAACATTTAGCTGTTTAACAATCTTTGCGCTGCTGGTTTATAATACACCTCTTACTATTTCTTTGTTTGTGATGTCAGGGCAGTGATGATATTTTGCAATCAGCTCGTCGCTTACTCCAATTACTGAATTCGTCTGGTCATCAAGGTGGAGTCGGTGGTGTCACAAATCACCCTATAAGGTTTAGTATTTAACTTTAATTCATGTTCATAATTTTACTTATACATTGTAGATGTATTGATGATTAATAAATGTTTTTGGATACAATCCTGCAGAGAACAAAGACCGGCATCACTTCAATCAGAAATGACCAGGTAAAAAGAAGTTTATTTTAAATGAAGCCTAATGTATACACATTATGACACTCTGTTGATTTGTACAGCCAGAATCAAAGTAATTGTAGTATTATGTTGAATGCTCTGTATTGCAGATCTGTAAGTGTAAGTCAGTAAAGACTGGAAGAAAGCATGTTGTTTTGTGTCTATTTTGAAAATGAGTATATAAATTTCAATACAATACTCTGTCAGGTCCCTTAATGAGCCTTTGTCCTAAATTACTAATTTAATGTCTGACTATCAGAATATAGTGACAGTTCCAGGAAATATGACTGAATAATTGTTACCAACTGAAGCTTTAAGGCTAATGTTAAATTTGTTAATTAAATGAAAAAAAAAACACTAAATGATTTGATAATAATAAAAGTGTTTTTCTAATGTAATTACAAAAAACAGATGAGGTTAATGTTTCATTTATTTTTTAAATTTTCTATAGGGCCTTTCCAGGTTTTTTCAGCAGGGGCAGAGGGAAGAGGCGCTTTCCCGCAGCAAGTCCTGTTCCTGGTCCTGTTCCTGCCAAGAGGCTTAAACCATTGGATGTGGCTTTCTATTTGTTGCCAAAGCAATGTGAAAAAACCCCAAAAGAGCAGGAGCAATTGGTCCATATGCGTGCAGGACTGGGCCGTAGGACTGCTCATCTAGATGAAAGCACAACACATGAGGAGGTGATAACATGTAATTATTATTTGGGCCAGTTGTATTGTATATTGTATTCAGGCTATGAAGTTGCAATGATTTGCTAGTTTGTAACGCTGTCATTTATGCTATTTCTGATTTAAACAATGAGTTGTTTTAGACACTCTCTTTGGCTAAAATTACAGTTGTTTCCACTTTTTCATCACAGTTATGTGATGCCCTCAAAGTTTTATTCCCAAAATTGGGAACAGTTACTGGTGGATGGCTACTGTACAAATCTGCAGGTAGGCTAACATAAGTATGTGTGTTAGTGTTGCTCTGTCATTAAAAAAGTACATATGCAGCAGTTAACTTCACATTATTCAGTGCACATCACTGTTACTTTATGGTACTTAAATAAGACTTAAATATTTTACATATTTGTTTCATTTTATAAGGGCATTCCTACTTGCAAAGCAGTCACTGCAAAGTAGAAATTGTATTTGTAAAAGTAAAAATCAAACAAACATGACTTATTTTGCTTTAGGTGACTTCTTTAGCTTGGTCTGTTGTCAGATAAGAAGTCTTGTGGCTTTGACTTAACTTATAGATATAATCTATCTAATAAACTGTTGAAAGTTCTCATTTTCCTCTCCTCTTTTCTATAGGTGGATGGGGTAGCCGACAGCTGTCTCTTGTGGCTCCCGATGATACCGGCTATACAGGCATGATGTTGAAGTCCATAATTCGTGGGGCTAAACATTTCTACATTGCCCCAATTCAAGAGGAACTGAGTACAGATCCCCTACCATTGACTGATGAAGCATTCAATAACATGCCAAAAGCTGCATGTCAGAAGTGTGAAGTTGCAGTTCCCCTTCCGCTCCTGACAGAACACATCAAATCTTGTAATGTCATAGAGGTTGACAGTGAAGACAACCTGGCTAATGTGGATATCAGTGAGCCTGAAGAGAGAGAATGTAAGAAGTACAATATACTATATTATTATAATCAGTTTTTGCAAAAATATTGTGTAGTATTTAAAACAGTTTTTTGAAAATAATACTATTTTTACCGGTAACCTCTCAACAGCAGACATGCAGGAATGTCCTGTCTGCAAAAATATGTTTCCTGCTGACTCCATCGAGGTACATGCTTCGTCATGTGGGGAAAGGTATCCATTAACTTTTTATTAATGTTTTTTTTTCTATAATCAGCAATGGTCTTTGTCTTACACATTGTGCAGTTGTAACACAAATACTTTTATGAGGGTAGGGCAGGAAATGAGGTGGTGCATGAAAGCATTGTAATTGAGGAAGAGCAAGCAGCAATGCCTGTGCCATCCACAAGTTCTGCAGCTGTTCAAGATGGTAGGTGCTGTTCACGCTTAGCAGTGGCATAGAGAAGGATACATAGTTTGAATGAACATGGTTATTTTTTGCTATCTTTACAGTTAGCCATAGATAATTAAACAACCACATTTCTATTTTTTATTCATATTAGGCTGGTTAACTGTCAGTGACCCCAGCAAGGCCATATCTCAGTGTGCTGACAGTTTTCGACGTATTCATGAAACGAAGAGTCCCTTACTTCTCAGCATGGACATCAGAAAAAGCCCTGCTGAGCAGGACATGGCACTTATCTCCTTCTATAAGCAAAGTAATGTGGAATGGGGACGATCCCTGAATTGCAGACTTGAAGGTAGCTCCAATTACAAGTCACATTTGTTCAAAACTAACTTAACCCGTTAAGACACAGCATTATTAACTTGCTGTTACCACAATAGCAATAACCAAGATGTAGTGCATTACTTAAGGCCCTGTGTTGTGTCATAGTGGTGTAGTACTATGGTAGTTAGGTTTTAGTGACTATTACAGCTTGCCACAGGAGGCATGGCGTGCATTAAGGGGCTACGTATTTACTCTGTCTTTATTCTGTCAAACTTCACATTGTGTTTCAGGAGATACTGCTATTGGACATGGTGTAACTCGGTTTTTTTTTCTCCACATGCATGGAGAAGCTGAGGTCAGGCTTTTGCATCAATTTTGGTAAGTATGTAATAGAATCCAGGGTTCTTCTAAATGTATAATGCCTGTATTGAGAGATATCTCTGACTCTGGAATGAGGCCTGTTTCTTTGTTGTTGTTCATTCAAATTTTCAATATCTTGACAGCAAATTCAAGTCTTACTGGGCTTTTTGAAGGAGAGCCGGGCCATTTAGTTCCCTCAGCCTCTCACTTTCTCGTGGAAAGTGACATGTTCATGGTGGCGGGTCGAATGATAGGCCACTCCTTTCTTCATGGAGGACCATGCCTACAGGGACTCAGCCCTGCTGTTATTCATGTCTTGCTTGGTGGAAGTCCTGATACTGCAACAGTGACACTGGAGGACTGTCCAGATCTGGACATTAGAGAAACCATCAGGCTTGTATGTTTGATTAGATTTTTTTTCCCTTCAGTAATATGTTATGTACAATGGGCTGCCTTTTTATTGTGTATCCATTGTCCTTTATGAATGACATTTATGTGACTTATTGTCTTGAAGCTTGAAGGGGAATCCATACTGTCCGATAAGGATAAACAAAGTGTCCAGGACTTGGCCTATGCGTGGGACCTCCCTTCCCTAACTGACAACAACAGGAGGTGGCTGTTTGAAAAGCTATTGATCCATGCAGTGAGTAAAAGTTTGAGAAATGTCTGTTTTAAGGTCACAATTAATGTTTTTTGTTTTGTTTTTATTATCCTGTAGGCAATGTATTGGTTATAAATGCACATTGCTATGGGAAAAAATTGTCTGACAAAATTAAAATGAGGCACTTTCTCCTGATAAATTTGATTCCCAGGTTTAGTGGGTGGTCTGTACACTGCAAGTGTGCAGGACAACAGTATGATTATTTACTATTTACATTCACCAGTGTATTTAAATGAAATTATTCTTTTCATATTTTACTCTTCAAGCCTACTTTTACATTAAGGAATTTTATGGGTTATATTCTCTCTGTTTTATTACTATTAACAGGTACTCGGACGTGTTATGAGGCAGATTAAGCAGCTGAGAAGAGGCATTAAAGAAACCCCAATGTGGACACTGGTGACCCAAAGACCTGATACAGTGGCCTTGCTTTTTCCTAAAGACACGACAATCTCAGCACTGAGGTTAATTTGAATTACTCTAGTCTTGTAGCATTGCATTTGTAGTAAATATTATGGTTCATACTTGGTCAGCAGCTATTACTGTCTGCAATAGAATTTTTTTTATCAAAGTCTTTCTCATGCTATTTTTTCAATGCAGGTCCTTCTTCAGCGCATCACATGGCCTCGTGAGGGTGACAGCGATGACGACGATGATTGTTCAGTTGAAACAAAATGCCGCATGTCAGGGTATCTACGACAGTTCATAGGTGAAGGTAGGTTTACTTGTCTCAAGGCCTTGACTAATCTTGTATTCCAATTGAACTGTTAGTGCCATAGTTGGCTATTCATCCTGATGGCTAATCATCATTTGAATCTACTCCATAGCAACACCAACTGAACTGACCAACCTGCTCAAATTCTGGACCGGATGGGAGGTTCTACCACCAAGTCTCTCTGTCGAAGTCGTCGCGAGCAGATACCTCACAGCCTCTACCTGCTTTGAGACCTTGCGCATCCCAGGGCATTACAAGGACTACACATCTTTTAAACATGACATCCTGGCATGCATTAGCACTTGCCATACAGGATTTGGTCTTGTCTGAGTGGCATTCCTTGCTGTCCTTACTCTGGTTTGACACACCTGATGTTGAAAGTATTTAAGTTGTTGAAAGGTGGACTTAAACTGATTTTATATTCAGTGTTACACAGTTGCAATTTCTCCGCATTGTTACAAAACATCTCAAGCTCAGTTTTCATAGAAAAATGTAAAGTATTTAGTCTTGTCTGAGTGACATCTCAGCCTGTATTTACACTTGCAAGTTAAGACTGTTATATAAATTGTTGATGTTTTTATGCTTGTTATATGGATTAGGATGCTCCCAGACCTCCTACATTTAAAAACACCAATAAGAGAACCACTAAACTACAACAAAAGCAATAAAAATGTTTTGTTTTTTTTTTTCAAAAAAAGGAAACTATCTCATGCAAGATGTTAAATTGTGATGAGGTATTTTTCCATTGTGGTATTAATACTTGTACTGAAGTAAAGGCTCCAAGTAGTTTTTCCTTCACAGCAGGTAAGTGATCAGTGACTATGACTCAGTAAATACAGTGTTTTATTTATGGCAGCCCGGCACATTAAAAACATTGGCACCACTACATGAAAACATTAAAATATCAACACATAACTCAAAAGTGAAGTCTTATCTGATCAGTTCTATTCACAGATCAAGAAACTGCTCACAAAACTGAACAGCAGCAATGTAAATATCGCTGCCGTGAGACTGGGATGCAGCTCTTGGCTGAACTGCAGCTCTAAAAGCTGTCAGTTGACCATCGGTCAGTGGGCATGCTGTGTGTGGAACGACGATGCCGAAGTGGTCTTCAAAAGGAAGTCCACTGTTTTCCCACTCAATGTCTGGAATATCCATGCCCTACAAATAGAGAGCATTTTAAGATGTATGCAGCGACAGCAGGCACACTTTAAAATACTTCAACAATTCAACTTCAATAATTCAACAGCTTAAACATGAAAACCAAATGATTCATGTACCTCTGCATTATCTGGTCTTTGAACTGGGTTGTGTCTACGACCCAGCTCCCACAGCTGGTTGGGGGTCATGTTGCTTTCCGTCCTGAGCGGATGGTTGTCCCAACCATCCCGAAATGTGTCCAGGTCATCCTGCAGGCGTGGTAGGAAAACAGTGTGGCAGCAGAAGAGGTGTGTTGGGTTGGCGAATAAATCCGGTTAATGTGTAACGTGTCGAGTAATATACTTTACTAAATTTATTTTAAATGTTTAATACAAACAGTAAATACAGTAAACAGACTTACCGCAGCACCATCACCTGAGTTTGCGGCCATGGCCGACCGGTCCGTCTTACCAAAAATACTCTGGTCTCATTATCTGGGTGGGTGTCACATGACCAATGGCGCGTAACGTGATTGGCTGGACGTTGGATGAATTGAGACAGGGATCGATTGCTTCTCCCTGGTGACCCGGATGTTGAGTCTGGTTCTTTTGACACTGAATATTTTGATGTTGAATTTTTTGACACTGAATATTTTGATGTTGAATTTTTTGACACTGAATTTTTTGAGGTTGAATTTTTTGACACTGAATTTTTTGAGGTTGAATTTTTTTACACTGAATTTTTTGAGGTTGAATTTTTTTTACACTGAATTTTTATTTTAGAAATCGAAT
The DNA here is from genome assembly GCA_036785185.1 of Paratrypauchen microcephalus. Classification (NCBI taxonomy): domain Eukaryota; kingdom Metazoa; phylum Chordata; class Actinopteri; order Gobiiformes; family Gobiidae; genus Paratrypauchen; species Paratrypauchen microcephalus. Next base: position 522,683 of record JAVJIX010000192.1, read on the forward strand.
TTTTTTACACTGATTTTTTTTTTGAGATGTTGATTTTATTTTTTACACTGAATCTTTTTGGGTGTTGAATTTCTTTACATGTTGAATTTTGAAAAACTGAATATTTTAAGACAATAATTGTTTTAAGCACTGAATTTATTTTAACAAAATAAAATTCAGAGGCAAAAAAAAATCAGTGCTAGAAATCTGATGTATTTTAAAATTCAAAGTCTGATTTTGATGCTGACAAATTTCAATCTTAAAAATTCATATTCAAACTCAGATGGCACAGAAATACTTCCATAAGGGAGCAGATCTACTGACTCCAGCTCCCACAAATGAACGCCTTCCCTGTGTCCTTGGGCAAGACTCTTAATCTTGCCGCCAACTTCCATGTACACTGCTCTGCGTATTGGTGAGTGGATCCTTGATTTAAGGATGTATAAAAATGTGACCGTGTTCATGACATTAAATTTGAAAGACATTTTTATTTGTTTTAGATCATCTGGTCCTAAAATGTACGTAACATGGGTGAAGTGCCCAAGAGACATGACGTCCAAAACGTGCATCGTTTTTATCCACTACTACTGTTTTTCATAGAACAATGATTCAGTACAGTAAAAGTTAAAGATTGAACCATCAAATTCCTGGTTACAAGCATCCCCTGTACCCCCTGCACCACCTTTAGTCTGTCACCACTTTGTGTTGCATTTTCAGTGTTGTGTGTCTGGTGATTGCAATCAGGCTGTGATTAGAACGCTGGGGCTCCACTGGGCTCCTGCCTCCGCTGCTTCCTGTTTACAAGCCAATTATCGCTCTGCCAGCCAATCACGTCGCCCGTTTAGCATCTGCTGACAGCGTTCCCCCGGTAACCTGCCAATCACGGCCAACGGCGCACACGGCCAGGAACTAGTGAGTCACGGAGCCAGCTGTCACTCAAAACGCCAGTCATAATTGAATTAGCCAGGCGCTGGATTCTGCTGTTTCTGTTTTGGTTTGAGAGAGCGGGCTAATCGGAGATGTGGATAATGACCGTAATGTCCAGTACATAGAAGATACAAGAATCACCTTTCAGAACATGTTTACACAGATTTAAAGTACAGGAGTAGCAGTTTTTACACAGAATTTGTTGATTGTGGAGGAAACTATAGTACTTCAAAATTGCAGCCTTCGTGATTTGCTAATCTTGAAACTGTAATCAAGATCCAATCACAAAAGGCCCATATTACTCTATTTTTTGTTATGTTCTAGTGTAGTTTCCACATCACAAACCAGGGCTTGAGCGGGGTCGTGCGTGAGACTGCGTCATTTCCGAGGAGCGGGGGTGGGGGGGGGGGCTCAGTGGGTGAGGAGGGGAGCTGGCGCTGTCTCAGATCCCTGAATCTGAACTGTGGCGTGGAGGGAGGCAGGGCGGGAGGAAATGAAGCGCTCTGATTGGCTGAAAGTTCTCTGTTTACATGCAGATCTGTGGATCTGTGTCTCAGCCGCAGAGTCAGTGAAAGTCAATGAAAACTTGAGTGAAACGGACGAAATGTGAGATCCATTATGCGTAATTTAGAACAACAAAGCATACAAGCGAACAAGGAGGTCAAAATTGCGTGCCCGCTACGCAAAATGCGTACATGTTGGCAGGTCTGACTGCATCGGCAACATCTCTTTGGCTATGAATCTGGTGATGGCATTGGTTATGTTTTGCCATCGTTGACTTTTTCTGTCATACGGAAAATTATTTTTGACAAAAGCAAAAGGGGGAGCGCTTGAATTGCGCTTGAATTGGAGTTTTTTTCACTGAAAACGCGCGGTGCCTGCATAAACTGAGCCACACAGACCGATTTTCTGGGCACAAAAAAAAAAAATCAGCGTGAGAAATGCCATGTGTGGCATGTGAGCGTGTGAACACGTCAAATTGCGTGTGTCACACTCTCAATACGTGAGACTTGAGAGCCTTGTCACAAACACACCTGGAGTTGTACTTTGTTTCATTCACACACGTTTAACACACATACCCTGCAGATTTAGACAGAGTTCTGCTCTCAAACAGAAAGCACTCTGTTCCACCTTGTGATGGCATGTGGTGAAGAAGTGCTCAACTGTGTTTTTAAACTTCACACACCTTCACTAGAATCATTTGGTTAGGTCGTTTTCACACCTGCCTTGTTTGGTTTGTTTTAAACGAACCAGAGTTCGTTTGCTCCTTTGCACCTTTTGGGCTGGTGTGAATAAAAACCCAAAACCTCGATCCGGAGCAAACAAGCGAACCGAGACCACCTAAAACGGTCGGTCTCGGTCCGGTTCCATACGAACTCTGGTGCAGTTCGTTTGAGGTGGGAAACACAACTCCAGATATGTTTTTGATGATGTAACAACATAACATGGCTTAAAGCTCACAAGATTCCGTTCACTAGCAAGGACCATGCCAAGAATATTATGAAATGAAGATGTTGATAAATGAAGAGATGAATGAGGTAGCGGTGCCTGGGTTGAGGGTGGGGGCAGATAGACAAACAAGAGATGGGATGGGCGGTCAAGATAGCTGAGAGGTGTGGTCGAGGTGAACTGTGGCTCGAGGTGGGAATGCAGACTGGACTCGATCCGACACAAGTTGGCTTTTTGTACTTAACGAGCTCCCGTCGTATGTCGAGCATTATGGGAAACCGAGGCTGAAGAAACGAAACAAAACGAAACGAAACTTACGAGGCTTACTTACGTTTTGCGTGAAGAGCAAGAGTCAGAACTTGATGCTCACAGGAGCGCTGTCCTCCGTAGTCGTCTTGCCCTGTGTCTTCGTCATTTGGAAATTGATTGTAAAATAGTGTAAACCTCACGATGCTGCTCAAACATTTGTGCAAACTGTAAAAACTGAGCAAACCATATCGCTAAGGCTAGATTGAAAACAGCACGTAACACCATTATTCTCCTCCTTCCGGGTTTGGACACGGCTCATTTCTGTCCAATGGCTGAGCGACCTCAGCACACGTGGTTTTGTTTATAGATGTTGGTTTGCTTGGGGAAAAACTGCAGTGTGAAAGTGAACCGCACCAAAATAATAAAAAAAAAACAACAACATTTGGTCCGGACCAAAGCAAGTGAACTATCGGACTTTCCTGGTGTGAAAACGACTTTAATTTCAGCCCTGGGATTTCCAATCTCTCTGAAATAAAGGTAAAAGGAGCTGTTAATTTGAAAATGACCACTTCATGACATCAGAGCATTTTGGGCTTTGGAGAAGTAGACAGACGACAGTAAAGGATTACTCAGATATGTGTGAATGAAACAAAACACAACTCCAGATATGTTTTTGATGATGTAACAACATAACATGGCTTAAAGCTCACAAGATTCCGTTCACTAGCAAGGACCATGCCAAGAATATTATGAAATGAAGATGTTGATAAATGAAGAGATGAATGAGGTAGCGGTGCCTGGGTTGAGGGTGGGGGCAGATAGACAAACAAGAGATGGGATGGGCGGTCAAGATAGCTGAGAGGTGTGGTCGAGGTGAACTGTGGCTCGTTGAAGAGGAGGACAGTTAGGCTGAGGCGTGGTCCTGCTCCTGAATCTCATATTCAATCATATTCAACTTCACTACGTGTAATATAGCACCTTGATAGGTCGATTTGTTGAGTTTTTTCCGCTTTAAGTTGAAGAGTTTGCCAAGAAAAAAGCAACAAAAGCAACAAATTAAAAAGCAGGGATGCCATTAGCTGTCATATACTGAGGACACATCATATCGTACATTTTTGCCTTTATTAATAATTTTGTTAAAATTATGATTGGATGAAATGAAAACAACTATTTGACCATTCTGTCCAATCATTTTGTAATTAAGAATAAATCAGCATTACAATTGTTATTTAAAAAGCTTTATACCACATTCAGTGAGAATTCCAGTGGCTAATACTGCATGATGCACAAGTAGTCCGGCAACAGCTAATTTGAGACATTTACAGACAGTGGAAAGCTTTTCAGATTCAGAGGTGAGACATTTCAGTTTGTAGCTGTGGTGTATGCACATGTAACGTGCAGCTACTCGGCCTGTGCGGCCCTTCTTTACTCTATGCCGGGAAACCTGATGTTCCAGCGGCGATACAGAGGAAGAGGAGAGGCTGTAGAGGTGGACACAAGAAACGGAGACCGTATTTTCCTTCGGTGATTAAGGGAAACGTTCACTCCATCTCCAACTGCAGCCTTATGTGTTTCACCGAGACGAGGCTGAATGAGAATATACTATGTCATTTCCCTGAACGGATTTACAATGAAATTTGCGGACTGGACTGCGGTGGGGAGCGACAAGGTGCGGGGAGGAGGGCTGGCGGTGTTTGTGAGCGAGCGCTGGTGTCACCGGCGAACGCGCACGTGAAACAACAGCTGTGCTCCCCGGACCTTGAACTGCTGGTAGTTGGCATGAGGCCATACTATCTGCCATGGGAATTTTCGCACATGATGGTGTTTTGTGTGTACATTTCTCCATCGGCTGATGGTGTGGCAGCCTGTGAGCGGCTCCACAGCTCTGTGACACAGACGCAGATACGCCACCCCCGCGCCCTCTTCCTGATCACCGGAGACTTTAATCACACATCTCTCTCCGCTACTCTTCCTGCCTTCACACAGTACGTCACATGCCCCACGAGAGACAATAAGACTTTGGATCTGTTCTACTCAAGCATCAAAGGCGCCTACACCTCTGCCCCCGCTCGGACGGGTGAGAAGGGTGTTGGCCAAACTTACGTCCATCATGGACGACACGTCTCACCCTCTGCACAGGACTGTAGAGGAGCTGAACAGCTCCTTCAGCAGCCGACTGAGGCACCCCCAGTGCAAGAAGGAGCGCTACTGCAGATCCTTCATCCCCACCACCATCAGACTGTACAACTCCACCATAAAGTCTAAATGTGCAATTTTTTTTCTATATTGTCTTATTTACTTACTTTATTATTATTACTTATCTTGTCTGCATGCACTTTTTTGTTCTAACTTTCTTTGCGCTAAACTGCCTGGAGCTAATGTGGCAAGTGAATTTCTCCTATGTGAGAGATCAGTCTTATCTTATCTTATCATATTTTATCTTATCTTGTTGTTTAATGCTCACATATTTGATTTGAACATGTTTACCTTGTATCTGGGGACACAGGTAGGTTATGAAATTTGAAATTAAAATTGGGCACGTCCTCTCTTTTACTGGATTTCAGATAATATCACCTTCTAAATGAAATATTGTCCAAATACAGATGCAGAATGTAGGCACTGTCATTCCAGAATTTGAGTCAGAACTCTTTAAATGTTTATTTTAAGTGAAATCTGAGCCCAGCATTCGTGTTAACAGTTCACGGAACTGTTAAAAGCTTGAGTAAACAGATCAGAGCAGACACTTAACAAGTGTAATGTTCCATGCGGTTGGTGATTATGAAGATTCTATATTTTACCAGTATGTTCCTAAAATATGAAACTTTCTTGGCAAACTCTTCAACTTAAAGCAGAAAAAAACTCAACAAATCGACTTGTCAGAGCTTGTAATTATCTTACAGTTGGGGATACGACAAGATCTCGCGAGTCAAAATTGCCACGAGATTGTGCACACATTTTTTCTTTTTTTCCCCCATGTTTTCATGTTTGGATTGGATAACAAAATAATAACAAAAACTGGTGAGTTACATTTTTTGAGAAGCTGTAGTCCCAAGAAGCACTGCTCCAATGACAGCAAAAATATGAAATAAAGTAAATCAAAAATGGCCAAAATCTCTCGTCTTGTCTCCTTTTGTGCAAAAGGAGCCACAAAGGTGCCTTGTCCCACCCGTAGTTATAGTTGTTTCTCCTTATCATTTACTCGCCCGAAGTTGTACTTGGACTGATTTGTGCATGATTGAGTAATGGTTGCTTATTTTTAAGACAACATTTTGTAGATCAACTCGAGGCGTATGTGACATATGCACTTCATTCTACAGTTTTTATTTTCTTAATCGGAGATAAATGTGGGATTTGGCAGCTTTCCCATCTGGCACTGCAGTTTTGTAGTTAGCAGACTTTCTTTCTTTAATTAAAGTCATTTCAGATGAAGATTATTACTTAAAATGTTTACATAATGATCCATGCGTCATAGATTATCGCAAAATGCAAGATTGGGTCCACGAGAACAAGACAAGATGAGATTTTAATATAATTTATAATATATGAATTTCAGTTTCCAATTTTGGTCTCACATTTTTTTTATTTATTTGATTCCATCTTTTTGTTTCCATTCTAGTACTGCTTTTTGGATTGGTTAAAGAGATGCAACTCACCAACACGTCACCCTTTTTTGTCCAATCCAAATATAAACACGTGGAAAAAAAATCTCACAAAATCAGTCTTCTCTTGTGGGCACGATCTTGTGGCAATTTTGTCTCACGAGGTCTTTTGGCACGAGATTTTGTCCCAACCCCAGTAACTACTGAACATTCTGCCGTAGACACACATGCAGATTTGGAGCAGTATCAATTGGAGCAGTATCGCAGAACTTATGTTGAGCCGTTCTGTTCTACTAATGATCCCGTATCCGTTAGCGTGAGTGCTCGGGGCATTACTTTGCGGTGTCCAAATAACACAAACTTTAGCACTTTTCAAATCACAGAAGATCACTGTGTCAGGGTAGACTTTTAGTGGATTCTAAAACGGCCTGAAACCCGATATCCAGCTATAGTTTCATTTGATGACGTCATCAGAGAGGACAGTGCGCATGCGTGAACTCAGCTGTTTTGTAAACACCGCTAGTCCGAAAGAAGCTAACATCGCTCTGAACTTTACTTTTCTGTTGTGATATCAGGTTTCAGGCCGTTTTGGAATCTACTAAAAGTCTATCCTGACACAGCGATCTTCTGTGATTTGAAAAGTGCTAAAGTTTGTGTTATTTGGACACCGCAAATCAGTGCCCCGAGCACTCACGCTAACGGATACGGGATCATTAGTAGAACAGAACGGCTCAACATAAGTTCTGCGATTCTGCTCCAATTGACACCAAACTGCTATGGGTGAGTAAAACTACTTGTTTTATTGCCGAAAGAAGGCTCAGATTGTAAAAAAAAAAACGTTACTTTTCCTTTAAATGGAGGCGATGAGTGAACGACTAAACAGGAAATACTGCATATGCATGTGCTCGTTTGGAGGCGTTTGGTCTGAAAATGGACCCTCTTCCAACGAATGACAACAGCTCCAATACGGAACTTTTCTGAGACAGGAAAGTCGTGTTAGCCTCCACATTACCAACAGGAAGTGAACATGGGCCTGGTTCCTTTAAAGTGCCTTTGACAGGTTAGACCGCTCATTTGACTAAAAGACAGATCTTTAGGTGTAAGATTTCACAAAACATTTACAAATTTCTTTCACAGTTTGCTTGGAAATTATGATATCACAAGAGTGTTACCTATAACCATGATGTACACTGGGCCAAAACTTCTTTAATGTACACAGAAATTTTGATTAGACAAATAAAAATATAATATGGGCTGGTTTACACGAGAACGCTTACGGGTAAAAACGACAAAATATTTGATTGGAAGTGCCTTTCGTTTACACGGTGACGGCGTTTTTGGGGCCTAAAAATGCAAAAATCTGAAACCACCCTCCAGAGTGGAAAAGTTAAAGCCCCAGTGTGTAGGATTCGTGGCGTATAGGTGGATGGTGCTATTGCACTTTCTGTTTTAGCTACGGCAGACCTCGAGAGTCACCCGGGCGCGCGCACGAGCCGCGCACCGTTACTGTATAAATAAAACGCGGTCCCGTTTTTTTTTTTTTTTTTTCTTTTCTCATGAAAACACACATTCCCGATCATGTACCATGACACTCTACACATCAAATGAAACCTTACAGTCTCCTCATTTTGACTATGCAATTCATTTCCCTGCAAAACAATCACTCCCCGAGCACATGGGGCTTTTATACGAAAAAGCACAAAACGAGGTTAGCTTACCTTAGAATGCTTTGCACAGGTCAAACTCTGTATTTCACCATAAACTTGCTCTCAATTTGTCCGTAAGGATCCAGCGAATAAAATCCAGTAAAACAATTTAAGTGTTAGATCCATTACGACGTCTGATCCGGCAGCATGCTTGTGTTGCTTACCCAAAACCACGAGCCTTGCCGAAGGCGAAGGCGGAGCCCAAATGTCCTTCTGCGGCTCTCGTATTCAAAATGGCTGCCTCTGCATGGGGAAGATCCCCCTTTTATGTGACTATATCTAAGTCCAAAAGAATACTTTGATTTCATGATGGAAGTGAAAAGGCTTGGAAAACACTGTATTTTTGAATGGGTATCTTCAATTTCAGTAATTAACGGGTAAAAATCTTACACACTGTCCCTTTAAATACGCTCCGCTGTAGCGTTTCCGTGTAAACTGCCCAAGACGCAAAACTGGTCAGATCTGCTCACGTCGCGTACGCGTTTACGTCACATAGATGCGGTGTACTGACAGGGAAACAAACATCGCACCCACACACGCCTACGGTCTTTTCTCTTCTTCCCGTACAAGTCTTTCTCACACTCTCACAGCCACGCAGACGGCCAAGACAAGCGACTTACGCATGAGGCACTTCAAATGTAAAACCCCATGTGATTTTATATTTTCTAATTCACTGTAATCCTCCTGTAATGTAACTATTTTCAGTACAATATTCAAAAACATGTAAACAAAAATACAAGTGACTGAAATGTTTGGAGCGGAACTTAACAACTCATTTAAAACGCAGCTAGAACATTTTATTTTGAAGTTTTATCTTTCTCTTTTCCGGTACAGTCGTGGTTAGAAATGTAACTTGACGCTGTTGTGATGTTTTTTTTCCCCCTTCGCTGGCTTTTGCGTCTTCGTATAAACAAACATTTCCTGTTGAGACCGCTCGTCTAAACGCGGATAAAAAATTGAAGACGAGACGCCACTTTTGCGTCTTCCGTTTTGATCATCGCCGTATAAACGTAGCCTAAGAAAACACCTTGTTTCATGTATCAGAAAAATGTGTATTTGTGTGTAAATTGTACAGAGCTTTTGGTTTGAATTTTCTCTAATGTGACGTTTTCAATACAGAACTATCTAAAATAGAACTCTTCCTGCGATTTTGAACACATTATTCCACATTTCTACACAAACTGCATCTTATGACACATTATGAGACATTCTACAACTGCCAGTAAACGAATACATAAATGAACTGGTCTGTAGTTGATTGACACTTACAACACTGGTCCGTCTCTTGATATGTAGTATTTTGTTTGGACGTTTCATAATTAGAACTTCATAACAGACGCCTTGTGCTCACCTTTTGGCTGTGAGGTAAAAAACTCAACTCTAAAGTTCATTTTGGGTGCCACAGCTGCCCTGAGACGGAACAGTCAGATGGATGCTGAGGGCATGTGAGGCCAGACGGTAGAGAGACACGAGGAGTCTCTCTTTCTCTCCTCCTCTCTCCTTTTCTTTTCTTCTTTCCCTGTCCTCTCTAGCTTGTTCCTGTCTCTCTCTTCCTTTTTCTTTTCTGTCTTTTTGCCACCCTCTGTTTTTCTTCCTTCCGTGATATCTCCCTTCAGCTCACAGCTCATTATCTCTCTTCTCTCCCACTCGTTTTGAACGTCTTTTCTGTCTCTGCCGTCTCTTTCTCCCTTTCTCTCTCACCCCCATTTCTGTCTCTAACTCCCCTCTCAGTCTTCAACTCCTTCCTTTTTTTTCCTCCTCATCCTCTCCCCTCCTCAACTTTTTTTTTCCTCTTGTCTCTTTCTCCTCCATCTTTCCTCCTCTTCGTTCTCTAACTAATGGGCAAGAGACACAAGAAGTACCATGCTTGCCCTCATTTCTGCCCATTCTCTCCATTTCTCTCCTCCCTCCTCTTCTCTCTCTACTCAAACCTCGCTATCTCTTTCTCCTCTTGGTTTTCCTTTTCCTTGCTCTCCATTCTGCTCATTCTCTCTTCTCTTTTCTCCATCTCTATTTGAATATCTTTCTCTAATCCTCTCTCATCCCTTGTTTCTCTTCTTCCTCTCTCACTCCCTTTCTTTCTCACTCTTTCAAAACCATTTTCTCTCCCTCTCCTTTCTCTCCCACCCCTCTTCCCCCTTTCGGACTTATGGGAGAGAGGCATTAGAGGTATCAGCATTCTTTCTTTGTTTCCTCTTTTCTCTCTCCTCTCTGCTACTCTCTCTCTTCCCTGTTTCTTGCTCTCCATTCTGCTCATTCCCTCGATCACTGCTCCTTTTTCTCTCCCCTGCTACTTTAAATTTGTTTCTCTAATCACTCTCCTCTCTTTTCCACTCCTCTTTCTTTCTCACTTGTTCAAATTAATTTCTCATCCCTCTCTTTGTCTCTCTCCCTCCTTTCCTCCTCCCCCTCTCTTCCTCATCCACATTGAACTTGGCAGTGTCTGAGGCTTGAGTTAACAGCGTATTACCTGTTCCTCTCTCTCCATCTCGTGTACGCGCTAACGCTAAATGGACTTTTGTTGGAAAGTCATGTGAAGGAGGCTCCAGCTAACGCAGCTAAAGCTCCAGCTAACATCGAGCTAACGGCACTAACTGTGGCTAAGCGGCACACAGGCCCCACTTTGCGGCCTCCGCTGGCACACTTTTTACATGTGAGTGTACACCAGGAATCATTTGGGTAGAGTAATTGTCTTTGCTGCAGGATTAGTCTGCACGCTCCATCCTGCCAAGGTTTTCTGGCTGGTTTTCCGTTTTTTTCTCTCTGATAGCATAAGTGTGAAATTAAATACGTTTTTGCATTTTTTGGAATACACTTTACATGTGTTTGTGTGCGTTCTGTGGCGCTAACATCATTTTCATTTTCTCCATGACTGTACTCAACATTCTTGGCTTGACAGCGGAGATTTGCTATTGAGCACTAATCAGGAGGTGGGTAGTTACATCCCCACTGCTAGTGTCATTGTATCCTTGGGCAAAGTACTTCACTTACTCATGTATGACTTTTGCTTAAAGGAGAATTAACGTTTTTTTACAATCTGAGCCTTATTTCTGTAATAAAACAAGTTGTTTTACTCACCCATAGCACTTTGGTGTCATTTGGAGCAGTTTCGTAGATGTTGTGGTGTAGCGGTATCCGTGAACGTGAGTGCTCGGGGCATATGTTTGCGCAAACTTTAGCACTTTTCAAATCACAGAAGATCGCTGTGTCAGCGTAGACTTTAAGTGGAGTCAAAAGCGGCCTGAAACCTGATATCCCACTCAAGATAGCAAAGGCATTCTTCCTCTGTGGCCATCGACAATGTCCACATAAACACCACAAGGTACTGTCTTTTCGTAGACGGGCCGTCGCTCGCTGTTCTTTTGTGCGCTGCTCCTCAGTCTCCGCTTCCTTCTAATATCTCTTCCTCCGTATACTCAGGCTCAAAACGATAGGGACGGCCATCATACTCAAATAAGTCCTCTTCAATCTCAAAGTCCGAATCTTCAGCCATGTCTCTCAACAGAAAAGTTCAGAGGTGTTAGCTTCTTTCAGACTAGCGGTGTTTATCTGCTAAACAGCTGAGACTTCACGCATGCGCGCTGTCCTCTATGATGACGTCATCAAATGAAACTATAGCTGGATATCAGGTTTCAGGCCGCTTTGGGCTCCACTTAAAGTGTATGCAGACACAGCGATCTTCTGTGATTTGAAAAGTGCTAAAGTTTGTGTTATTTGGAGAGCGCAAACATTTGCCACGAGAACTCACGTTCACGGATACCGCTACACGACAACATCTACAAAACTGCTCCATATGACACCAAAGTGCTATGGGTGAGTAAAACAACTTGTTTTATTCACAAAAAAATATAGAAATAAGGCTCAGATTGTAAAAAACGTTACTTCTCCTTTAACTGGAACCATGTGTGGCTATATGGAGTGGAATGGAATGGAAAATGGCATCTACTTTGAAAATCAATGCATGAACCACAGACTGTATAAAGTAGTGGACTAAAGGAGTGTGACGTCACCCATAGCGAGCGAACGAACTAACCCACTTTGCGATTGAGTTTGTCCGTTTTCATGTGGTTGCTTTGCAAATTGGTTTCCCAAATTCTGTGAGCGTGGTTTGGTGGTTTGGTGAAGTGCGCTCTATCACCGGTAAGAATGGAACCTGTCCGGACGTGTTTATCGTCAGGCTGGAGCAGCTTCGGTGATCGGAAAATTCTTTTTGACAAAAGCTACAAATCACTGTGTTCTTGTTGAAAGTCCTGTCTTCATTCTTTTTATAAATAAATAAATACATTTGCCGTTCAAAGGCCCGAGCAGTGATTTGCTAGCCGCACACAAAATTAAAAATGCGCACATTGAATTGCCACTCACAATTAATTGTGTTAATTTTTATACTGCGTTAATTTGCAGTGTAATTAATTAACACGCTAAACTGACAGCCCAAATTCAAGACATCTGTGTGTGTGTGTATTCTTACTGTGAGGAGGTTTGCATCTCCACAAACCTGACTCTGCTGTTAATGTTCCGAAATGTTGTTTTAAATATTACACTACTTTCTGATCTATGTTTTAATGTTGTTTCCTCATCACAAAAATACCTGGAGTTGTGTTTTGTTTCATTCACACATGTTTGAGTAATCCTGCCTCATTAGTCTGTCTCCATCTCTAAAGCTCAAAATGCTCTGCTCCACCTTGTGATGTCATGAAGTAGTTTTCCGGTTAACAGCTACCTTTTACCTTTGTATGTAAAGTTTGTGTGTATGTTTGTGAGGAGGAAACATTATGAGATCAGAACATAGCGCAATATGGGCCTTTTAAAGGAGAATTTATGTTTTTTTACAATCTGAGCCTTATTTCGGTAATAAAACAAGTTGTTTTACTCACCCATAGCACTTTGGTGTCATTTGGAGCACTTCCGGAGATGTTTTAGATTTGTGATCTCCGTAATGTGAGTTCTCGGGGCACATGTTTGCGGTCTCCAAATAACACAAACTTTAGCACGTTTCAAATAATAGAAGCTCGATGTCTTAGTCTACGATTTGGTTTGACTCAAAAGTGCCCTGTAATCCGAGATTTATCCATAGTTTCGAGTAGATGAGGAGGCCAGTGCACATGTGCGGAGTCACAGTTTATTTCGCTCTCAGCTCCCGGGACCCAAACATGAAACGCAAAGCTGTAAATTATGGATATACTGTATCTCGGAGGCATATAATATATGCCCCGAGAACTCGCGTTACGGATATAAACATCTCCGGAAGTGCTCCATATGACACCAAAGTGCTATGGGTGAGTAAAACAACTTGTTTTATTACCGAAATAAGGCTCAGATTGTAAAAAAAACGTTAATTCTCCTTCAAGTATGGGTGTTTTACTGCTCCTGTACCCTGAAATACCCTGAAAAACGTATGTGAGCGAGCTTACCTCTGCCTAGTAGCTTGCTCTGGTAGCATACATCTGAAGCTTCATACTTTATCCCTCTTTGCCTTCCCTCTGTATTTCTCTCTCTCTCCTTGTTTCTGGCTTTTTTCACTGACCTCCTCTTCTCTCTGACCTCCTCACCTTCTTCACTCCACTCCTCCTCCTCCACCTCTCCTACACCTCCACTTATCACACCATGTTTATCCTGCTCTCTGCTCCCTCTCTTCAGGCTCTGTTTCCCATGTACGAGTTAATAGGTAACATAGTGATTGGCCGACTAAAGTGCATGTATTAGTTAGAAGATAGGTTATTTTAAAGATCCCATGACATGGTACTTGTTGATGCTTTTATATGGCTCCTTAATGGTTCCCTAATACTGTAAATGAATCCTTCTTCAAAATTAACACTCAGTGCATGAGAAACAGAGATAAGATGAGAAAGAGTCATAAATATCTCTCTCAAACTCTTTATTCTGGGCGTTGTTGCTTGAATGCAAATGAGGAGAAAAGAGCTGGCCAATAGTAGAGGGTGGGGGCGTGGCCAAACTCTCCGCTCAGAGCTCAGAGCCCACAGCTGATCCATTTCCTTGTTTTTGCACGGGGGGAGAGATTTGAAGCGTTCCATTGAAAAATAAACACATTTCCACATAAAATAAAATTAAACCACTGCTGTTCAAAGGTCCAGAGGCTCAGATAAAGGACTTCCGAGCCTAGAAACACTCGGACGTGCCTCCAGGCAAATAAAAAAACGCATTTCGCATTGCCTAGCGCATTCGCAGTCCAAACTCTCTGGGTGTGATTTACAGAGACGCTGAGTACAGACAGACGGGGGTGGAACTGCATTTGCATTTCTTTTTTCAATCTGACGTCAATAAGGTGCCTTGTTCAAACTCGCCCGTTTGAGCTCCGATTTTTTGTAACGCAGAAAACGATCGCAAATGCTCAGTTTAGACATTTCACAACTTTTAACCATGGGGGGGGGGGCTAAACAGGGTAGGGGAGCTCACATTAACATTCAAAAACGTCAGAAAGTGAAAATTTCATGCCATGGGACCTTTAAAATTCTAGTATGGAAGTTCAACTTCAGTTTTTTATCAAATGGAAATGGCAATTTGAATGGATGCAATTAGCAAATCACCAATGCTCAAAGTATGTCCTCCATAAAAGATCAAATCTCCTGTCGTTTAGATCTGTACAAATGTTCTGAAATGTGATTCTTCTATTCGTTTGTCAGTCCAGATTTCAATCTTTTTGTCAGTTCATCTGGACGTGTTGAAAATGTGAACTTTAAACAGAATCTTATTATATTAAAACATGAATCGCAAGCCTCAGTGTTTGCTTATTTGAATTGTTCAGATCTAATTGAACGATAAGTCGATGTTATCTGTATTTATTCTGGCAGTCTTATGTTCACCTTTTCCACTCCTTCTCTCCATCTCTCCATCTCTCCCTCTCTCCCCCTGAGCGATAATCCATCTGGGGCAGGTTCAGGACAGGTCCCCGTGGTCCACAATCCCTCTGATGACCCTGCGCTTTAGACTATGGGCCTCCTTCATCTCTCCCTATCTCCTTCTCTCCCTCTCTGTCCATCCCTCCATCCTTCTATCTTTCCCTCTCTCATCTCTCCATTCCTCCATGTCTCCCTCTCTCCACCCTTCCCTCTCTCCTCCAGAGCAGTGATCCATTTGGGTTCTGGACAGTCTTATGTTCACCTTTTCCACTCCCTCTCTCCATCTCCCCATCTCTCCCTCTCTCCTTCTCTCACTCCTTTCTTGTCTCACTCGCTGTCCAACTCTCCCTCTCTCATCTCTCTGTCTCTCATCTCTCCCTCTCTCGTCCTGCCATCTCTCCCTTTCTCCAGCTCTCCTTCTCCCACTCCCTCCTTGTCTCCCTCTCTGTCCATCTCTCCCTCTCTCATCTCTCCGTCTCTCATCTCTCCCTCTCTCGTCCTGCCATCTCTCCCTATCTCCAGCTCTCCTTCTCTCACTCCCTCCTTGTCTCCCTCTCTGTCCATCTCTCCATTTCTCTCTCGCTCTCATCCCTCCCACTCTCCATTCCTCCATGTCTCCCTCCCTGTCTCCATCTTTCCATCTTTCCACCTCTCCACCCCTCCTTCTCGTCCCCCAAATGCAGTGATCTGTCCATAGTCTCTCTGATGACCCTGTGCTTTAGGTCAGTGTTTCCCAACCTTTTTTGTCTCGTGTACCCCCTGAGCCTTTTTGTCATACCTCGAGTACCCCCTCACTCATACGTAGGGTTGCAAAATTCTGTGAATTTTCAAAGTTGGAAACTTTCCACGGGAATTTTCGGGAATTAACGGGAATTTTCGGGAATTTTCCAGAATTAAAGTCCCATGGCATTAAATTTTCACTTTCTGAGGTTTTTGAACGTTAATGTGAGCTCCCCTACCCTGTTTAGGCCCCCCCCCCATGGTTAAAAGTTGCGAAATTTCTAAACTGAGCATTTGCGATCCTTTTCTGCGTTACAAAAAATTGGAGCTCAAACGGGCGATTTTGAACAAGGCACCTTATTAACGTCAGATCGAAAAAAGAAATGCAAATGCAGTTCCACCCCCGTCTGTCTGTACTCAGCGTCTCTGTAAATCACGCCCAGAGAGTTTGGACTGCGAATGCGCTAGGCAATGCGAAATGCGTTTTTTTATTTGCCTGGAGGCACGTCCGAGTGTTTCTAGGCTCGGAAGTCCTTTATCTGAGCCTCTGGACCTTTGAACAGCAGTGGTTTGATTTTATTTTCTGTGGAAATGTGTTTATTTTTCAATGGAACGCTTCCCATCTCTCCCCCCGTGCAAAGACACGGAAATGGATCAGCTGAGAGTGGAGAGTTTGGCCACGCCCCCACCCTCTACTATAGGCCATCTCTTTTCTCCTCATTTGCATTCAAGCAACAACGCCCATAATGGCCTGTTCAGAGAGAGAAAAATTACTCTTTCTCATCTTATCTCTGTTTCTCATGCACTGAGTGTTGATTTTGAAGAAGGATTCATTTACAGTATTAGGGAACCATTAATGAGCCATATAAAAGCATCAAGAAGTACCATGTCATGGGATCTTTAATGTGAATAAACTGGGAATTATCAAAGTCGGAGGTTAGGGGCATCAATATAGTTGGTAGAAAAAATATTGTAGCATAATCTTGGCTAAAATAGTCAAATTTGTGTTAATAAATTAGGACAGTATTTTGTGCAGAGCCATCGAGCCACACCCTCTACATGCATTTTACATTCCTTTATCACACGCACAAGAACTTCTAGAATTCTGAAGAGCTAAAGCTACTTTTCTGAGCTCACAGCAAATACAGACGACTGAGCTTCAGCACACTTCAGCAAGAGGACGACATCCAGTCAAGTAAGTTCTGAGGATATCATGAAGTAGATTATATTTGATATATATATTAAAGATCTACATATTAAAGAATAGTAAAAGTAGAAAGTAGAAAAGTAGAAAAAAATAAATATAGTGCTAGCTTACTGGTAAACTAGATTTGCGCCATTTCACTGAAGAAGTGATCTTATAATGCTAGCTACCGCAAGAGAAACCAGATAAATCATGTGAGTCATGTGTTTTAATTGTCTCCTTTTACAATAATGCTGCTGATGACAAAAAAAAAAGTTTATATTTATGTTGGTATATGACTCACAATAGTTCTCATAAATTCCCAAAACTTCTGTGCAAAGTTACCAATTTGAAAATTCCCAAAATTCCCACACCAAAGTTTCCATGGAAATGTTCCAGAAACTTTCCAGAAACTTTCCAGAAATGTTCCGCCCCTTTGTTGATAATTCTCCAAAAGTAGAACGTGACACAACAGATTATTAAATGAAAATCATCTTATTTCATCTCCTTAATTTGAAAATTTAATTCTCAGGCATTTCTCTCTTTTCTTTAACTCAAATTTACTCAAATTAGAATTTTTAAAAAATTAAAAAACCTTCCCCTGCGCCTGGCAGCGACACTGCCGAGTACCCCCTGCAGTGTGCTTGCGTACCCCTGATGGGGAAACACTGCTTTAGACTATGGGCCCTCTCCGTCTCTCCCTATCTCCACCTCTCCTTCTTTCCCTCTCTGTCCATCTCACCATGCTTCCATCTTTCCCTCTCTCATCTCTCCATTCCTCCACGTCTCCCTCTCTCCCCCAGAGCAGTGATCCGTTTGGGTTAAGGACAGGTCCCTGGGGTCCATAGTCCCGATGATGACCCTGTACTGTAGACTACGGGCGTCCTCCATCTTCCCGTCCCTCCGTCTCTCTATCTCACCTTCTCTCCATCTCTCCATCCTTCCACAGTCCCTCTGGTGACCCTGGACTAGACCAAATCTCCTCAGAGCAGTCATATCTGGGTAACCCTGGTTTTGTGTCTGGAGGTTCATGGGAATACAAAGTTAAAACCATACTCCTGAACATTGTTAACATTTTTTAATCTATATTATGGAATATTTTAGCTGAAGAAATAGCATTTACATAGAAACAATCAGATCTAGGCCAAATTAGAGGTTTGTGAAGATGCAAACCAGCTCACAGTAAGGACGCATGTTCCTTTAGACATCTCATATGTTGGGGGTGTAGAAGTACATTTTTCTTACTTTTTTGCCAGAATAGTTTGTGTACTTTATTCTTTTCACTTTGCATTGCATGATTTTGTATAATTGTGTCTACTAAATCACATGTTATAGGTTGGAGTCATTTATTGTAGACGTGCAACAGATATTGGCTGATAGGCTTTATTTTTTTATTTTTTTTCATAGCCAATGCTGATATCGATACCAATTGCGTAGAATCCAGAGAATCCGAGGGCTGATGACCTCTGCCGATATTTTTAGGCTGATATGTAGATCCGATTTAGATCATTTCCCCCCCCCCCCAAAATAGTAAAGGTCCCATGGCATGAAATTTTCACTTTCTGAGGTTTTTGAACGTTAATGTGAGCTCCCCTACCCTGTTTAGGGCCCCCCCCCCCAATGGCTAAAAGTTGTGAAATGTCTAAACTGAGCATTTGCGATCCTTTTCTGCGTTTGAAAAAAACACAGCTCAAACGGGCGATTTTGAACAAGGCACCTTTGTTACGTAACATCGAAAAAAGAAATGCAAATGCAGTTCCACCACCGTCTGGATCTCCACCCCCTGTCTCTGGAAATCACGGCCAGAGAGTTTGGACCGCGAAGGAGCTACGCAATGCGAAATGCGTTTTTTTATTTGCCTGGAGGCACGTGCAAGTGTTTCAAGGCTCGGAAATCCTTTACCCGACCCTCTGGACCTCTGAAACAGCAATGGTTTAATTTTATTTTCTGTGAAAATGTGTTTTTTTTCACTGAAATGCCTCTCCTTTCTGTCTTCGTGCTTCAAACGTGGAAATGGGAGACAGCGCCGGTGTACCTCACGAGTCACGGCTGAGGCGAGCAGCGAGGAGGGGAGGGGATGTGCCTGCCCTCGGAACCGCACGCAGTCCGAGCGCATGAACGAACGCAGGCAAGAGCCGCGGTGGTTTAATCCTGGTTTAATCCTGGTTTAGACCTGGTTTAGACCTGCTCGGTTTGAGCACGGGTCTCGTGCTCGCAGCCCCGCGCCGGGTCATGCTGCGCTATCACACATGTGTCCATGCGCAGTCTTCTCCGCCCTCCCCCTTCCCCCCACACTTCACTATTAATACATTTTGTTGAAAATCTATGAACGTTTGAGTGTTTAAATGAGAGACAAATGTGAGAAAAGTTTAAATCCAGTCTGAGAAAAGCGTATAATGTGTGTGGCTGAGCACGCATTATTTGAATTTTTGAAATTTCGCGTTTCGTAACTTGAATTTTCTTTCGTATCTAGAGACCAAAATTTAACATGAAGGCGTTTCGTAACTTGGAATTTTCGTTTGTTGAGTCTTTCGTAAGGTGAGGTACCACTGTACACTAAAAAGGGGAAATATCTGCCTTATATATCGGTTTATCTCTGCTGTGGTACTAAAAACATTGCAGCAGTGACTACAACTTCTGCTTCCGTTAATTCCACAATTTGGGTTTGAATTTTGTGTGTGTGTTTTTTTTATTATTAAAATTATTCATTTTTATGTATTTATTTTCTGATTATTGCCCCATTAAGCCTAAACCATGACAAAATAATTACCAACACATTCTTCACCAGTACAGCGTATCGACAGAAAAGAACGAAAGAAAAAAAAAAAATGTCAATAAAAACACTTCCTGTATTGGATTTGGCATACGTTGGCAAACAAATTGGGAGGTTGTGATTGGTCGAGAGTGAGAGAGGGAAAGGTCAAGATGGCTGACTTCTGAACTTTGACCCCAGGGGATCAAGGGGGCAAATGGTGATGGTTTAGTTGAGTGTGTGTTTGCGGAGAGCGGAGGTGGAGAGGAAAGAGATTTGTAGGAATTAAAGGAGTTCAAACAAATCAAGACACAGTATATGTTAGAGCTGGGCGGTATGACCAAAAATTCATATCACGGTATTTTTCAACATTTTATCGGTATCACGGTATTTGACGGTATTTTTTTTTTCATGCATGAATAGGTGTTAACCCCATTTCCTAATAATTTAGAGAATAATTACTGCAGTAAATTGGCTTAGAATGACCAGACTAGTATTAACCCAAGTTTTAAATGGTCCCACAAAATTCTGCTGTTCACAAAGGTGACAGTGTGGCACTCATAACTGTAATGCGAAGAAATCAGACTGCATGACTGTTGCAATCAAAATATGGAAAGCTTTATTGTGCAAGTTTTGCAACTTTAAAACATATTTAAGTTGGCTACAATGTAAAAAAACAAACAAAAAAAAACTAGTGCTTACCAATGGCTATGTGAAGCCTGTGACCGAAGCACTGGAGTCTTGTCCAATTATTCAGCTCGACAGCCTTAATGATGTTGGCTCCACTGTCTGTTGTGATGGCCACTAGTCTGTGCTCCGATAGCCCCCAGGAATCAAGTGTCTCTTGAAGCCTGCTGCTAGAAACTCGCCAGTGTGATCATCGGGGAAAAAGCTTGTTTGCAGACAATGACTTTGTAACACCCAGTCGTCACTTATAAAGTGAACAGTGAGGCTTAGGTATGGCTCCATGCTGCGACTAGTCCATAAATCAGTTGTTGCTGAGAAGTGGCGAACGGTAGCCAAGTCTGCTTCTATCTTGGCTCTGTGCTTTCGGTACAAGTTAGGGATTGCTGTTCGGCTGAAGTAATTTCGACTTGGTAACGTATATCTGGGATCCAGAGCTTTAATCATCTGCTTGAAGCCACTTTTCTCAACAGTACTAAGTGGTACCATGTCTTTGGCTATGTGAACACTAATAGCGTTTGTAATATCAATCCAATAATATTGCTTTTATTGTCGTAGGCGCTACCCTTAGCAAACGCGTCTTTGAGTGCCAGCTGATTCGCGTTTTGTCCTGCAGTGCCAACTTTAATGCTACCCGCAGACGTGGAAGAGGCAGCAGGTCTTAGTTTCATGCATTCTTCATATTCGAGTAAATGATTGTGACGGAGGTGGTGAAACAAATTGCTCGTGTTGCCTCCTGCGGCTACAACTTTAGCCCGACAACTCTTACAGAATATTGTTGTTTGATCGGCGTCAGATATTTTAAACCCGAAGTACCTCCAAACAATGGACACGGCTCCTCTTTTCGGTACAAGTTCCTCTGATTGTGTAACATGCATGGTCAACGCTCAACACACACTGCTTTCACCGCTCTCATGCCGCCACATGCAGTTTGTTTGGTACCACTGCGAAACAGTCGTCCCTCAAACAATATCTTGCTGCGCGACGTTCCGCGACGTTCCGCGACGTTCCGCGACGTTCCGCGACGTTCCGCGACGTTCCGCGACGTTCCGCGTTCCCGACGTTCCGCGTTCCCGACGTTCTGTACGGACACACTCACCGGTACTGCGGTAAATGAAAAATTCTTACCGTAAAAAAAAAACCACCGGTATTCGGTGTGCACCGGTATATCGCCCAGCCCTAGTATATGTAGCGTTTCTCTGTCTATTATGAGCTATAGATCTCTTTATTTCATTTCACGTGAAAACTATCACTGCATGACATCACAAGGTGGAACAGAGCATTTTGAGCTTTGAAGATGTAGACTAAAAATAAAGGATTATACAAAGGTTTGTGAATGAAACAAAACACAACTCCAAGTATGTTTTTGAGGAGGTAACAACATTCTAACGTGGTTTAAAGCTCACAAGAATCCATTTTCAAATCCAAATCAAATCAAACAATATTTATAAAGCGCTTTTCATACAAAATTGTAGCACAAAGCGCCTTACAGTGGTCAGGGATTAGAAGATTGACCTTTATTGATCTCGCACAGGAGGAGTTGTTTCTATATTTGACCCGGGGACCATCCCCATAATTTTGTTTTGTTATTTAGGCTTGGTCAGGCCCTAAGCTGGAGGATTTTAAATAACAGTACTTTCTTGTAGTAAACCCTAGTGTCAGGTTTTTTTAAAATGTAGTACAATGAATTTCCCATCCTGCAGGTTACGTCATGAGTTTATTGAGTTTATTCACTGAAGTCATAAAAACTGATGAGTGACTTCTGTTATTTAGAAACTCTAGACGACCCGTGCATTAATGAAGGACAAATCATTGTGAACAAAATGACATTTGTCTCCCCTCGGATGAACAGTTTAGTGCTCCACTCTCTGATTCTACAGAAATCCATGAAGTTCAGTCCCCTGTGATACTGTGATTCTTTTGTCCTCATAAGCGCCCATATTTGTTTTGATACAGACCTATTCCACCGGTCAAGCAGTCGTTATCTGAACTCAGGGAGACTCACCTCTTTGTGAAGTTCTAGATCCCAGGCAAATATATGTTGGCTACAAAAAACTGTCTCATTGACTTTTACACTGAAAATGATTCTTCTTCTTCTTATTCCTTCTTTGACTCATTGTACAGACTCACAGGTGTAATTATAACTTCACCTGTGTGATGTAACATAGTGGGGGTTCCTCTGTGACATTAGAAACAAACAAGTGGACGGTCATTAGCTCAAATCAATGGTGAAATGCCACAGCTCAGCTGGAGGACGATTAGACAGGAAACAGCTGGAGGGAAGCAGGTGTGAGCAACAAGAATTTTACACAAACACTTCTCTATGAGCCCATTAAGAAACTCATTTCCTGTGATTTAGAATTGTGAAACCCAATTAGCAATGTTTTTATAATTGTCGAGGAAAAGGTATTTGCATGGAGGCAATGTAAGCAGAGATCTACTGATATGGGTTTGTTCACGGCTGAGGCCGACTGTCCAGAGCGCTGCTGATATTTTTGGGCACAGATTTGGACTATTTTCCTAAAATTATGAAATTTCTCCCCGCAGCCTTTTTTGCCACAGATCTTTAAGAGAGCTGTAGTCACATTTAGCGCAATTACCTCTTTGTATTAAAGTCATAATATAAACCTTTGTGTGTTTTGTTTAAGCAATAGATCGACCAAAACAAGTGAAATCAAAACACCACAATCATGTAGAGTTGGTTAATATGAACATTTTCAGACCAAAGTGAGAAGCCTGACAGCAGCAGAGAGAGGGGCCATGTTTTTTCAATAGAAAGTTAAGTGAGTCAATAAAGCCGGAAGCACGCCCATGCTCACTTCTCATTTGGATTGCAGCAGCTAGCAGGTTAGCTATGTCCATTTAAGTTCAATGTTCAGTGTTTATAATAGACAGATGTTTTAAGGTTTGCAAAAAAGGTTCCAGAATATGGCATTAAACTTACTTCCTTGAAGAAAAGCAGGTGACGCAACCAGGCCAAGTTAAAGCCCCAGTGTGTAGGATTCGTGGCGCATAGGTGGATAGTCGCTATTGCACTTCCTGTTTTAGCTATGGCAGACCTCGAGGGTCACCCGGGCGCGCCGTAGCGCGGACAGCTCGCATACTGGCGCAAGAACCGCGCGCCACTACTGTATACATAAAACGCGGTCCCTTTCACTTTTTTTTTTTTTTTTTTCGCATGAAAACACACATTCCCGATCATGTATCATGACAATCTACACATCAAATGAAACCTTACAGTCTCCTCTTTTTGACTATGCAATTCATTTCCCGGCACAACAATCACTCCCCAAGCACATGGGGCTTTTATACGGAAAAGCACAAAACGGAAAAGCACAAAGCTTACCTTTGAAGGCTCTGCCCAGGTCAAACTCAGCATTTCACCATAAGCTTGGTCTGAAATTTGTCCGTAAGGATCCAGCGAATAAAATCCAGTAAAACAATTTAGTCCAAAACACGTGTTAGATCCATTACGACGTGTGATCTGGCAACATGCTTGTCGTTGTTTACCCAAAACCACGAGCCTTGCTGAAGGCGGAGCCCAAATGTCCTTCTGCGGCTCTCGTATTCAAAATGGCTGCCTCTGCATGTGACTATATCTAAGTTCAAAAGAATACTTTGATTTCATGATGGAAGTGAAAAGGCTTGGAAAACAATGCATTTTTGAATGGGTATCTTCAATTTCAGTAATTAACGGGTAAAAATCTTACACACTGTCCCTTTAAAGTTCCTGTCAGTGAACTGACATTCATTGACATGAACTGCTTTAAACAGTAGAAATCAGGTAGAGCTCCTTTAAATGAGGTCACAGGGTCATTAACTCTCCATGTGAACATTGATTTGTATATTGAATTAAAAATGTCAAAGTTCACCTCACAGACAGAGGGTTCCCGGTTCAATTCCCAAAAAGTGTGGGGCCTTTCAATGAGAAGCTAATAATCTTATGTCCTTCAATGTTTCTCTTCATGAAAGTGACAGAAAGATTTCATGTGCAAACTGTATACACGAACTGTTGAAAATAATTGTACATTTAAAAGTTCTCTACATCCCAAAATGGGATGTTTAAGTGAGGTTTAAGTCATGTTAGAATGTTGTTACTTTCACAAAAACATCTGGAATTATGTTTTGTTCCGTTCACAAATATTATACATCTATGTTTGTCTCCAAAGCGCAAAATGTTCTT
Organism: Paratrypauchen microcephalus; assembly: GCA_036785185.1. NCBI lineage: Eukaryota > Metazoa > Chordata > Actinopteri > Gobiiformes > Gobiidae > Paratrypauchen > Paratrypauchen microcephalus. The sequence continues at coordinate 546,971 of JAVJIX010000192.1, forward strand.
GTGATGTCATGAAGTGATAGTTTTCAAGTTAACAGCAACTTTTTACCTTTTAAAAATAAGTCCAGAGGTATGAAATGTCTTTTAAACAGAGGCAGATGTGAGTCCTGCTGTGGTACACTCCTCTGTGAGTGAAAGGAGGGAGGAGACGAGGGAGGAGACAAGGGAGGAGACGAGGCTTCAGAACTTCACTCTCTGTCACAGTGTTTAATAAGGGTGAGTGTGAGGGAAGGAGGGAGCAAGAAGGTGGGGTGAAAGATGAGAGAGAGAGAGAGAAAGAGAAAGGGAGGGAGGAAAGGAGGGAAAGAGAGAGTGTGGGGTGAAAGAGGGGAGAGAGAGGGAAGGGAGAAGAGAGGGAAAGAGAGAGTGTGGGGTGAAAGAGGGGAGAGAGAAAGAGAAAGGAAAGAAGGTGCACCCAAAACTCAGCTGTGAGAGGGAGGGAGGAAAGGAGGGAGAGAGAAGGTGGGGTGAAAGAGGGGAGAGAGGCAGAGATGGAGAGAGGAGACCGGGAGAGAGAGAGAGAGAGAGAGAGAGAGAAAGAAAAAACAGTAGAGAGGGAGTGAGAGGAGAGGGAAAGAAAGAGAAAGGAGAGAAATGGTGAGAGAGAGTGGATTCACTGTGAGTTTTGGAGCAGAGTTCAATCTCTTTTTCCTCTCCTTTCTAAACGTAAATGCACGTGTTTGTGTGTGCGCGTGTGTGTGTGCATGTGTGTGAGTATGTGTGTGTGTGCGCGTGTGTGTGCGTGTGTGCATGTGTGTGAGTATGTGTGTGTGTGTGTGTGTGTGTGTGCGTGCGTGTGTGAGTGTGTGTGTGTGTGTGTCTGTGAGTGTGTGTGTGTGTGTGTGCATGTGTGTGTGTGAGTGTGTGTGTGTGCGTGCGTGTCTGTGTGTGTGTGTGTGTGTGTGTCTGTGAGTGTGTGTGTGTGTGTGTGTCTGTGAGTGGACGTGTGTGTGTGTGTGCATGTGTGTGAGTATGTGTGCGTGTGTGTGTGCGTGCGTGTGTGTGTGTGTGTCTGTGAGTGTGTGTGTGTGTGTGTGTGTGTGAGTGTGTGTGTGTGTCTGTGTGTCTGTGAGTGTGTGTGTGTGTGAGTGTGTGTGTGAGTGTGTGTGTGAGTGGACGTGTGTGTGAGTGGGTGTGTGTGTGTCTGTGTGTGTGTGTGTGTGAGTGTGTGTGAGTGTGTGTTTGTGTGTGTCTGTGTGTGTGTCTGTGTGTGAGTGTGTGTGTGTGTGTCTGTGTGTGTGTGCGTGCGTGTGTGTGTGTGAGCGTGTGTGTGTCTGTGTGTGTGTGTGTGTGTGCGTGTGTGTGTGTGTGTGTCTGTGTGTGTGTGTGTGAGTGTGTGTGTGTGAGCGTGTGTGTGAGTCTGTGTGTGAGCGTGTGTGTGAGTGTGTGTGTGTCTGTGTGTGTGTGTGTGTGTGTGCGACGGAACACGTAGCAGCTGTTAGATAAGTATAAAACCTACCGCAGCATATTGTATTTATGTCACATTTTCCCATCATTAATCGCCATGACAACATTTACACTCCACAGACACATTTAGCATCCCACTCGCTAATGAAGGAAATGCATCGTGGGTAATATTATCCGCGCTAATGCCTGTGTAATGTCTGTGCGAAAGGGAGGGAAAGAGGGAGAGAGGGAGGGAGGGAGAAAGAGAAAGGAGAGAAAGGGGTGAAAGAGAAAGGACAGGGAGAAAGAGAGAGAGAGAGAGAGAGAATGTGGGGTGAGAGGAGATGGAGAGAGGGAGTTGGCTAGGAGAGTGAAAAAGAGAGGGCGTAATGAGAGAGAGAAAGAGAGAGAGAGAGAGAATTGATGGAGAGGAGAGAGTGATGAGGGATAGAGATACGATAGAGAAGAGTCGGGAAAGTAGGGAAAGAGGAGAAGGTAATGCGTGAAGAAAGAGAGAGGAGGGACTGAAAAAGAGGGTGACTGATAGAAAGAGAGAAAGGGAGAGAGAGAGGGAGGAGAGAAAGGGGAGACAGATGGAAAGATACCTAATGGTAATGACAGAGGAAGAGAAAGGAGAGTGACAGAGAAAGAAAACACAAGAGAGAGAGTAGTGAAAGGAGCAGAGGGTGAACGAGTGTAGCATGTAATGAGAGAGAGAGAGAGAGAGAGAGAGAGAGAGAGAGGGGGGAAGTAAAGAGATAATGAGGAAGAGATGAAAAGAGGGGATTGAAGAGCATGAGGTAATGAGAGAGGGAAGATAGAGGAAGAGAGAAGAGAGTGACAGAGAAAGAAAATGAGAGAGAGAGTAGTGAAAGGAGGCGAGAGAGACAGAGAGGTAGAGAGGAAGAGATAAACAGAGAGAGGAGTAAATAGTGAAAGCGTGAGCAAAAGAGAAGGAGAAATAGAGAGGAGAATGTGACAAAGAAAACATGAGAGAGAGAGACAGAGAGAGAGGGTAGTGAAAGGAGGACAGAGAGTGAAAAAAGGAAGAAGGTAATGAGAGAAAGAAGATAGAGAGAGAGAGAGAGAGAGAAAGAGAGAGGACAGTAAATGTGTCATAAATGATGAACTATAATTACCCTGGTCCCATATGCGGTGAAACTCTGGTCTTCTGCCTCAGAACTCAGCTGTGAGAGAGAGCGAGGGTGGAGAGAGAAGGAGGGGTGAAAGAGAAGAGAGAGAGAAGAAAGATGAGACAGGGAGAGAGAGAGAGAGGGATAGAGGTAGTGAGGAGAGAGAGGAAAGAAGGTGCCCCAGAACTCAGCTCTGAGAGGGAGGGAGGGAAGAGGGGAGATAGAGATAGCGAGAGATGGAGAGAGATAGAAAGAGAAAGATGAGAAAGGGAGAAAGAGAAAAAGGTGCCCCAGAACTCAGCTATGAGGGGGAGGAAAGGAGAGTGAGAGAAGGTGGGGTGAAAGAGGAGAGAGAGAGATGGAGAGAAGAGAGAGAGAGAGAGGGAGACTGGTAGAGAGGGAGATATAGGAGAGGGAGAAAAAGAGAAAGGAGAGAAATGGAGAGAGAAAGAAGGTGCCTCAGAACTCCAGAAGTCCAGCTCATATGACTACAGTGTAAACCTAACATCAGTCAAATTTGCACTGCGTAACTTTCCAGGTTGGGGGTCGGCTGCCATGGAGATGCTATTGCTTTGCTTGTCATGTTCCACAATATGGTATTAAACTTATATAAGAGCCATTTATTCAATTATGGGTGTTTTTAATGCTCATAAATACTTTTAAAACCCTGCATTCTGACGGTGAGTGGGGTCGCCTCTCTGCAGATCTCGTCTGTACATTGGCCTGGTGGCATCTCCTGATTGTTTCTACCGAGATTGAAGCTTTAAAGGAGAATTAACGTTTTTTACAATCTGAGCCTTATTTCGGTAATAAAACAAGTTGTTTTACTCACCCATAGCACTTTGGTGTCATATGGAGCACTTCCGGAGATGTTTTAGATTAGCGATAACCGTAAAACAACTTGTTTTATTACCGAAATAAGGCTCAGATTGTAAAAAAACATTAATTCTCCTTTAAGTCCACCTAACACTTGAAAACAATGAAGGTGCTTTTTGGATGGAGGGTCCATCACCTGCTTGTTACTACCACCAGAAAAGTTACACAATTTAAGCCATGTTCCTCCTCAAAACCATACCTCGAGTTGTGTTTTGTGTGTGCGTGTGTGTGTTTTTCTTTATTATTAGTTCGTCTACATCTCCAAAGTTGAAAATGCTCTGGAGAGGAGCATTTTGCGAGTCCACAGATTGGAGGAGACAAAGATGACACGGGTGCTGGGCTAACGCGAACTGTGAATGAGTCAAATGTCAAATCAAAAGTGTGAGTTTGTGTCAGTGAAAAAGTCTGGATCACATAACAGGAAGTAAAGAAAAACTATCTCCATCTGACCCTCTCCTTTGGCCTAAGTAAAGAGAGAGAGAGAGAGGGGGGGGTAGAAAAGAGGGGGGATACAAGAGAGAGTGAGGAAGAGAGAACGATATGGGTTGAAGAGTGAAAAAGAAAGAGGAGGTAATGAGAGAGAGAGGACTGGTATGGAGAAGAGAGTGATGGAGAGAGAGATAGAGAGAGGGAGACAGAGAAAGAGGAGGAGAGAGAGGGGTAATGCATGAAGATAGAGGGAGGAGGGAGTGAAAGAGAGAGCTATTGATAGAAAGAAAGAAGAGAAAGATGAGAGAAAAGGGTGAGACATGGAAAGACATGGGAGAGAGAGAGAGAGAGAAGACGGGGAGTTGAAAGAGAGAGGGAAAAAAGGTTGATTCAATTGTTTCTGTTGAACAAAATCTGAACACAAATCTGTATCAAAATCACCACATTTGAAGCCTTATAAGCAGTGGTGTAGTGGGGATTTTTTAAGTGGGTGTACGCGATTTGTGACGTCATGGATGTGACGCCCCCCCCCCCAAAAAAAAAACAAAAACAAAAAAGCCATATACTCAACTTGCTGAAATACACACAGGTGTCATAGGCTATAGACTGTTTGACTTCAGTAAAAAGCAGTAATATGTTTTTTTTACTCAAAAATGATGCGGAATTATGCTATTAATATTAACGCCATTCATAATCACATACAGAACATCAATCATAGGCTTCAACACATTTGAACAGACGGCGTTTTGTGTGAACAAAGGGCCCGTTTACACGAGAACGCTTAAGGGTAAAAACGACAAAATATTTTATCGGAAGTGCCTTTCGTTTACACGGTGACGGCGTTTTTGGGGCCTAAAAACGCAAAAATCTGAAACCACCCTACAGAGTGGAAAAGTTAAATACGCGTTACCGTGTAAACTGCCCAAGACGCAAAACTGGTCAGATCTGCTCACGTCGCGTACGCGTTTACGTCACATAGATGCGTCATACCTTGATACCACGGATGTTCAAGCTGCGCTATCAGCTCTAGTCAACATACAAGAATCATTTCAACAATTGTATAAATCGCACCCACACACGTCTACGGTCTTTTCTCTTCTTCCCGTACAAGTCTTTCTCACACTCTCACAGCCACACAGACGCCAAGACAAGCAACTTCCGCATGAGGCACTTCAAATGTAAAACCCGATGTGATTTTATATTTTCTAATTCACTGTAATCCTGCTGTAATGTAACTATTTTCAGTACAATATTCAAAAACATCTAAACAAAAATACAAGTCACTGAAATGTTTGGAGCGGAACTTAACAACTCATTTAAAACGCAACTAGAACATTTTATTTTGAAGTTTTACCTTTCTCTTTTCCGGTACAGTCGTGGTTAGAAATGTAACTTGACGCTGTTGTAATGTTTTTTTTTGGGGGGGGGGTTTCAGTCCAGCGCCTCCCTTCGTTGGCTTTTGCGTCCACTTTTGCGTCTTCGTATATACGCAGATAAAAAATTGAAGACGAGACGCCACTTTTGCGTCTTCTGTTTTGATCGTCGCCGTATAAACGTAGCCTAAATCTTCAGATAACTCAAACATTCGCCTTACAAATCACCAGTTGAACTAACGTTACATTTAATGTTTTACTACTCCAAAATTATGGGTCGTCATATTGTGCTTGTAAGGCTATTCAAAATCACAGGCCAACGTTATTATTATTATTATTTAACTCGCATGGACGAGCACACCTTGCAGCCGAGTTTCCCGTCCTTATCTTCGATCCAGGGATAGGCCTCCTTCTTTCTCTTCCACATGTCTTCAGTCCAAATCGCGAACGGTGAGCCACATCCGCGCTGGCATCACCACAGGCTGTATGGTGAGCGTTAGTTGAAGAAGTGAGAACTTCGGTGTTGGCGCTGACTGGTTGCTCACACAAAGTCTCTGGCTTGGGTGTCTGAATACTGGTGGCGTCTTTCCGACAATACAAATCAGTGTTTTTCTGCTGAGTTGTCATTTTAGTGCAGGGCTAAAACCGAAGTAAAAATTGAATCTCACAAGATATCTCACAAGCCTATGCAGGTTGTTTTCACCATTGCCAATAGCTCCGATTTGACCTTTAAGTTGTAGGATATTTTATATTTGTTATTTTGTTATCGGGAGAAGTGGGTGGACGGCGTACCACCGCGTACCACGCCCACTACACCCCTGCTTATAAGACCTCAAAATATGTGGAAAATACTTTTACTTTATACTCTTTAAGTACAATTTTAAACTAGTATTTTAATACTTTTACTTCAGTAGATTTTTTCATGTGATACTTTGACTCTACTTTGCTCTCCTATCTGTACTTTTCTCTTTAACTTTTCTGGTGGAGGGTCCATCAGATGCTTTTCTCCATGGTGATGTTATTGCTTTGTCTGGAATGTTCCAAAGTATGGTATTAAACCTTTATATCTCCATGGAGACCAAATCAGACCAAGTTACAGGTCAGATCTGTGGAGAAGCGACCCCGCTCACAGTCAGAATGCCTGTTTTTCTCGGTATTTTTTGAGCTGTAAAACCACCACTATAAGGTAGATCTTTTTAATGTCACACTGTGGAACATTCCAGGCAGAGCAATGACATCTCCATAGAAACCCCCAACCCCCAACCAACTTTTCTGGTGGACTGTCTCCATGGAGATGTTACTGGTTTGCCTGTTATGTTCCACAGTATGACAAAATACAGTACAAAATATTGCTCAAAAATACAATCACTCTTTCTTTCAATAGGGGATCTGAACTGTAATAAGATAAGATAAGACTTTATTGATCTCACACAGGAGAAATTCACTTGCCACATTAGCTCCAGGCAGTTTAGTGCAAAAGAAAGTTAGAACAAAAAAGTGCACGCAGACAAAATAAGTAATAATAAAATAAGTAAAATAAGAGAATATAGAAAAAAATTGCACATTTAGACTATATAGTGGAGTAGGGATGTCAACAATTAATCGAACAAAATGCATTAATTGTAACTAATCGCTAGAGGGCGCTACTCTGGAATATGAACACGAGATGTGAACCCACTGGCGAGAAAGACCATAGCGTTACATCATGTAACCCTTTCCTCTCTGGATGTTGCCATACAACTCACAGTAGAGCTGGACCTAGAACCATATATTTTTGAATTTATAAAAGCATGTAACTTACATGCTTTTATAATTTCTTGATTGTTCTGGTTTGAGGCCCTGTAATGTTTTATGCTGTGTCCAGGGGCCCTGTGAAATTTATATTTTGTACTGTAACCCTTCACTGATTAAGGGAGAGAAATATTGTTGATGCCTTAGTTCAAAATAAATGTTGAGAATGTCCTAAAAATAGCCTGGATTCACTGGTTTCATCATAATATGTAGACTAAATAACTTTCTGTTATTTAATTTATTCTGTTCCTTTTAATTTCAAGATTTCCATGCTGCAAGTGCAACAACTGAGCCAGTCCTCAATTTATTTTCAATAAAGAATGTATTTTGTTATTCAGCATCAATACATTTGTCTGCTTTTTACTAAGGAATAATTAATTGAGGAATATACAATATAATAATACTATGATATATTTATGACTCAGTGTTATGTATACTATAGCTTATATTCTTAAAGACCCTATTGAAACACTAAAATTCAGGTGAAAAAGTCGATCGATAAGGTCAATCAACTATAGATTAATGAATTAATCGATAATTTGCATCCCTGTAGTGGAGTTGTACAGTCTGATGGTGGTGGGGATGAAGGATCTGCGGTAGCGCTCCTTCTTGCACTGGGGGTGCCTCAGTCGGTTGCTGAAGGAGCTGCTCAGCTCCTCTACACTCCGGTGCAGAGGGTGAGACGTGTCGTCCATGATGGACGTAAGTTTGTCCAGCATCCTCCTCTCAGCCACCTCCTCTACAGAGTCCAGAGGACAGCCCAGGACAGAGCTGGCCCTCCTGACCAGCTTGTAATGTAATGTAGTGCTGTAACCTGCTTGTATCTCTTGTGATAGATACATTTAATCTATACTGTGGAACATTCTAAGACAAGAGAAAGCAATTACTCCATGGAGACAAACACATTTAAGGAACAAAATTGAGTACTTCTTTCACCACCACATGTCCTCTGCACCATATTTACTCTTCGCTTCACTTTAACGTACAAAATGTCCTCCCAAACCTGGTCAGAAGGACCTGAATTTCAGAGCATTGGAATTTTAATTTAAAGCGTCTGTGTTTTTTGCTGAAGGGGGAAAGACTATTGGACCAATATTGTCAGAATAATCCTTTCCTCTGTGAGAAAAAAGACTTCCCTGGGCTCACATGAGTTTTGTATTCTTTGCACATTATACATTTAAAATCAGTAGAACATATGGATGGAGATACTAAAGCTACACTGCTCCTTCTGCCTCATTATAAATACGTGGATATGTCTTACTCAGTGGTGGATGAAGTACTCCATTCTGTTACTTAAGTACAAAAATAGAGATACAAAGGTAAAAAGTTGCTCAAGTCAAAGTATCACAGGAAAAACTCAACTTAAGTAAAAGTAATGAAGTTCCTGTTTAAAAATGTACTTTAAGAGTAAAATAATTTTACTGATTTTAAGTAATTCAATTGATTTATTAAGTTTTCTCGCTGTTTTTGTGTATTTGTATGTTGGTTTGCTCAAAATTGGGATGCATTTAATGTATTAAAAAAATCTGCTATTTCAGCAGGTCTCACCACATACACAAAAGCACTTTTTACTTTTTAGTTCAAATCAAAAATTAAGCAGAGTATAAAGTACAGATACCTAAAATGAGATGGACAGTATTGTACTTTCACTTTTGTACTTCGCAACCTTCCACCAACCATCTTACTGCATCTCAAAATAATCTGGAAACTAACAAAGTATAAAAGTAAAAGTACAATATTTAAAAAAAGTGATTTTTTTTTTGTTATGTCAGTTTTACAGTGGATATTTTTACTTTTTCTTCACTACATCTGAGCAGGTGTAGCTGTACTTTCTACTCCACTATATTTTAGATCTGGACTGAAAAGTAAAAAAGTACTTTGAACTGGGCAAGACTTTTTTTTTGGTACATTTCATTTAAGTTTCCATCCCAATTGCACCTGCCTCCCACCCACCCATCCAACTGCCTCTTCAGTCTGCTGCCATCAGGAAGGAGACTGAGGAGCCTCAGGGCCAAGACCAGCAGACTGAAAGACAGCTTCATCCACCAAGCTGTCAGGATGCTGAACTCTCTCCCTGCCCTGCCCTCCCCCAATGACACTGCTGTTTAAATGACACTTAAATGACAATGACACTGCTGTTTAAATGACACTTAAGTGACAATGACACTGCTGCTTAAAGGAGAATTAACGTTTTTTACAATCTGAGCCTTATTTTGGTAATAAAACAAGTTGTTTTACTCACCCATAGCACGTGTCATATGGAGCACTTCCAGAGATATTTTAGATTAGCAATATCTGTAACGCGAGTTCTCATGTAATATATGCCCCGTGCGGTCTCCAAATAACACAAACTTTAGCACTTTTCAAATCATAGAAGCTCAATGTCTTAGTCTACACTTTCGTTTGAGTCAAAAGTGGCCTGTAATCCGAGATTTATCCATAATTTACAGCTTTGCGTTTCATGTTTGGGTCCCGGGAGCTGAGAGTGAAATAAGCTGTGACTCCACACATGCGCACTGGCCTCCTCATCTACTCGAAACTATGGATAAATCTTGGATTACAGGCCACTTTTGACTCAAACAAAAGTGTAGACTAAGACATCGAGTTTCTATGATTTGAAAAGTGCTAAAGTTTGTGTTATTTGGAGACCGCATGGGGCATATATTACATACTCGCGCTACGGCTATCACTAATCTAAAACATCTCTGGAAGTGCTCCATATGGCACCAAAGTGCTATGGGTGAGTAAAACAACTTGTTTTATTACCGAAATAAGGCTCAGATTGTAAAAAAACCCCCGTTAATTCTCCTTTAAATGACAACTAAATGACACTGACACTGCTGCTTAAATGACACAATTTGAGCTTTATTACGCTACACATTGCGTGTTTTCTTATTTACTTATTTGTATTATATACAAGACTACTGTACTTTTGCTACCGGTATATGTGATGTTTTAGTCATGGTGTTTATTGTCTTGTTTATCAGACGTTTAATGCTCACTGTGGGCCTAGGGTTGCCTGGTTTACACCTGACCATATCACAAGTGATATATGGTCTGGGAGCCACCTTCGAAATATCTCGTACCGGAGGTGTGGTTTACGATCGCCAACATCATGTCAGTTGTCAGTTCAAACTACAAGCTTCCGTTTGTCACGTAGTACGCGTCACCATCTTTCCACCCCTCCCCGCTCTCTGATTGGCTCCCAGAATCGGGAGAGCTCGCCTGCCATAGTTGCCAGGCTGTCTTTCAGATCGGAACGAACGAAAGCAGCCTGGGATTTCCCAGGTTAGGCCTAGGGAGCGCTGCAATTTCAAATCCTGTGTGTGCAACCTGTACATATGTTTTTTTGACAATAAAGCTGATTTTGAACTTTGAACTTTGAATATGAACATTTTAAGACCAAAATGAGGAACCTGACAGCAGCAGTTACAGAGAGAGGGGGTTCAAAACCAACACTGTCAGTATTTTTTTACCTCCTGTTTCCTCCTCTGCCCTCCAAACCACACACACAAAAAAAACACCCTTGCTCCCTGTTTGTTTTCCCTTCACCACATCCTGATCCAGAACAGCGGTCAGCTCTGGTCCTTCACGCAGCGAGGACTGTGGAGAGTCTGTGGTCAGCCGTGAGACTGCAGCAATTAGCAACCAGAATGAAGTCCGCTCTTGATGAACAAACCCAGGCTAACCCATGCGAACAGCCAGACACCAGTTAGCTACAAAAAACAGCTCAAACATGAAACAGTGTGGTTCAGAGCTGATTAGTAGCACTGCCATGTGGTCTGTGATAAGAGAAGAGCCAGAGTCTGTGGGTTAAATGGAGCTCGGCTAAGAGAATTATTGGAAATAGTTTTGTATTTGGTTAAACTGGGACACCTAAAGGCGCTGTACCTGATTTGGACTTAAATGTCTTAAAAGCATGTGAAAAACAGAACTAGTTCATTGCATGTTTTATACAGCAACTAGCATGCTAACACACACTTCCTGATTCTCAGAATACAATACAAAAAACATATATATAAGTGCTCCACAACTCCAGGTCTGTTTTTGAGGAGGGAACAACATTATAACATGGTTTAAATCTCACAAGAGTCAATTTTGTGTCATATAGAACTTTACTGTAGAACATTCTAAGCAATCAGTGTACCCAGTTTTGAAGCGGGGCTGCTGAGCAAGAGATCGAACCGCGGCGCCCGGAATGCGTAGTCTCAGCCCTAGCCACAAACCAGCCGCACGGAACCAGCAGCGGCACGTGGTGGTTTAATCCTTGTTTAGTCCAGGTCTAGACCTGGTCCAGTCCTGGTTTAGTCCAGGCCCAGTCCAGGTTTAGACCTGGTTTAGTTCTGGTCTAGACCTGGTTTAGTCCACGTTTAGTCCTGGTCTAGTCTCTTAGCCAATCAGGATGCAGAACACGCTATAAAAAAATGTTACACTATAAAAAAATAAAAATAAATAAATAAATCTGCGAACCGCGATAGAGCGAGGGATTACTGTATTTTGTTATTCAGCATCAATACATTTGTCTGCTTTTTACTAAGGAATAATTAATTGAGGAATATACAATATAGTAATACTATGATATATTTATGACTCAGTGTTATGTATACTATAGCTTATATTCTTAAAGACCTTATTGAAACACTAAAATTCAGGTGAAAAACGCCGCTTATCAGTTAATCGTTAATCGATCGATCAGGTCAATCAACTATCAATTAATAAATTAATCGATAATTTGCATCCCTAGTAGTGAGTTGTTATTGAGGTTGCAGTGATCGAGATACCGGAATTTAAAGTAAAAAGTACTGCTCAATGGCTCAATTCAGCAGGATCCCTGGGGGCCAACAAAAATTGGTCAGAGGGCCGGATTTGACCCCTGGGCCATAGTTTGGACACCTCTGCCTTATATACTAGTATCTGTGCGAGACACATTTGATTTTATTACCTTTTTAAAATGCTTAAGATGCTTCACTACAAGAGATGTGATCTAGCTACATGTGTTCTCAAATTGCCAAATAAAGGCCTTCGTCATGTGGCTCATTTGCATTGTTCATCTCTTCTCCGTCTTTGTTGAACCGGAGCGTGCTGCCTGTCAGGGGAACATCTCAACACCAAACAAACATCCTAATATTTAGAGACATCATTTCCCATCATGCCCCTGCTCGTCTTTGGTCTGAGGTGTAGAGAGATGGAGAGAGGGAGAGGAGTGTTGTGTTTTTGTCCCGGGGGAGCTTGTCTCCGGTTAGTCTTCCGCTTTGATTTCATTCATTACGATTCACCGCGGTGTTTTAACTCGACATGAAGTGCGCTCCTCCCTCATTTTCTCTTTCTATCTCTCCCTCCTCTCTCTCTCTTACTCTCTCCCCTTTCTCTCTCCCTCCTCTCCCACATTCTCCCTCTTTGTCTCTCTATCTCCCCTTTTTGTCCATCCTATCTGTCTCTTTTTCTCGCTCTCTCCTTCTTTCTCTCACACACTCGCCCCCTCACTGCTCCCCCTCTCTCTTTTTCTCTCTGTCTTCCTATCCTCCATCTCTGTCTCTTTCTCCGCCTCCTCCCACTCTCTTTTTCTCGCTTTCTCCTTCTCTCTCTCACACACACTCCCTTCTCTTTCTCCTCTCTTTCTCTCCCCCTCTCTCGCTCCTCCCCCTCTCTCTTTTCCTCTCTGTCTTTCTATCCTCCATCTCTCTCTTTCTCTGCCTCCTCCCACTCTCTTTTTCTCGCTCTCTGTCTTTCTCTCACACACTCCCATCTCTCTCTCCTCTCTCTCTGGCTCCTCCCCATCTCTTTTTTCACTCTGTCTTTCTATCCTCCATCTCTCTTTTTCTCCACCTCCTTCCTCTGTCTTTTTCTCTCTCTCCTTCTCTCTCTCACACACTCCCATCTCTCTCCTCTGTCTCTCCCCCTCTCTCTTTTTCTCACTCTCTGTCTTTCTCTCACACACTCCCATCTCTCTCTCCTCTCTCTCTTGCTCCTCCCCATCTCTTTTTTCACTCTGTCTTTCTATCCTCCATCTCTCTCTTTTTCTCCACCTCCTTCCTCTCTCTTTTTCCTCGCTTTCTCCTTCTTTCTCTCACACACTCCCCTTTCTCTCTCCTCTCTGTCTCTCCCCCTCTCTCGCTCCTCCCCCTCTCTCTTTTCCCCTCTGTCTTTCTATCCTCCATCTCTCTCTTTCTCCGCCTCCTCCCACTCTCTTTTTCTCGCTCTCCGTCTTTCTCTCGCACACTCCCATCTCTCTCTCCTCTCTGTCTCTCCCCCTCTCTCGCTCCTCCCCATCTCTTTTTCACTCTTTCTATCCTCCATCTCTCTTTTTCTCCACCTCCTTCCTCTGTCTTTTTCTCACTCTCCTTCTTTCTCTCACACACTCCCATCTCTCTCCTCTGTCTCTCCCCCTCTCTCGTTTTCCCTCTGTCTTTCTATCCTCCATCTCTCTTTCTCTGCCTCCTCCCTCTTTCTTTTCCTCTCTCTCTCTCTCTAACATGTTTTATTTATCCCTCATATCTTTATGAATAAACTCCCCGTGAGGAGCGAGGAGCTGCTCGGGTTAACAATGAACTTATTTACAAAGAGACAGAACAAAACACATTTAGTCATTCTTTTATTTCTTTGTTTCTTTGGAGACTCCACTTTTTAGCCTAGAAGAATTGCAAATGTTTCACACAAGGTCATAAAGATAATAACAACAACGTGCATTTGTATTAAAGGAGAATTATTTTTTTTTTACATTCTGAGCCTTATTTCGGTAATAAAACAAGTTGTTTTACTCACCCATAGCACTTTGGTGTCATATGGAGCACTTCCGGAGATGTTTTAGATTTGCGATCTCCGTAATGTGAGTTCTCGGGGCACATGTTTGCGGTCTCCAAATAACACAAACTTTAGCACTTTTCAAATCATAGAAGCTCGATGTCTTAGTCTACGATTTCGTTTGAGTCAAAAGTGGCCTGTAATCCAAGATTTATCCATAGTTTCGAGTAGATGAGGACGCCAGTGCGCATGTGCGGAGTCACAGCTTATTTCACTCTCAGCTCTCGGGACGCAAACATGAAACGCAAAGCTGTAAATTTTTTAGATAAATCTCGGATTACAGGCCACTTTTGACTCAAACGAAAGCGTAGACTAAGACATTGAGCTTCTATGATTAGATAAAGTTTGTGTTATTTGGAGACCGCGTTGGAGACTCGCGTTACGGAGATCGCAAATCTAAAACATCTCCGGAAGTGCTCCATATGACACCAAAGTGCTATGGGTGAGTAAAACAACTTGTTTTATTACCAAAATATGGCTCAGATTTTTAAAAACTTTAATTCTCCTTTAAAGAGGGGCTGTTTTGATATTTAGATATTTCCTTTTATTGTTTTGAAAATTATATATTAAAGGGATAGTTCGTTTTTTTGATGTGAATCTGTATGGCATCTCCTTCAGCAGTGTCGTGCATTAACACTGACTTATCTCTGACAGCGTCCTGTGAGCTGAGTTTCTGCCCGGTTCTGGTGCTGACGAAAGTAGGTCCGGCAAAGTTAGCCAGGACAGTTAATAAAGCTTGTTTTTCTTCTCAAAACAATATTTGTCCAAAAAGTGATATATGTGCGTCACGAAGTCATAATCGCTTGGTGCTATTTTCTCTCGATTTCTATCACTGCGCGCCTATTATTATTATTTGCCTGTTCACTTGTAAACATCGTCACTTACAAGACAGATCTCCATAGAGACAGCATTTGAATTATTATTATTATGAATTTTAGTTGCTAAAATGTTAATTATACATTTTCAAAGTGTTTAAAATGTAATATTAAAAATGTATAATCATAAATCTGTTGTGCTACATGATTCCACAGCATGTTTTTTGTTTTTTCTTTTTGTTTGATTCAAAATTTGGCCCAAATTTCAGCCTAAATCAGCACCTGGAAACAGCGGGTGTAATCTGCCCCCCGCTGCGCCCTCACACAAATAAAAGAAATCACACAATCGCTCCACAGACTCACACCACCACCACTGATCTACTGCTAATTACTAACAGAGCGTGGATTAGTTCAGGTTGCTATGGTTACGGAGTATTTAAGATATTTTAACACAGACGTTAATTAGCAGACTTCTGACACACAGGCATATCAGATGCCCTCCGTTCCTGCTAGTACACTGTAAAAATGACAACTTGAATTTGTTCAGATTACTGGGATTTTAGCGTTCATAGACAATAAAACTGCCAGTTGCATCGTACACTGCCTCAAATGAGTAATTTCAACTCACTTTTGTAAGTTTCTGTTAAAAAGTTTATCTTAATTCATAGTTTGAGTTGACATGATATACAAATTCAAGTGGACGGTAGTTTGGGCCAGGCCAACTAATCTGCGCATGCTCATTTGGAATAATCTGCTGCAACGGGGGAACCGGAGGAGTTTATCAGGGGTTTTCCTTGGGTTTGGCTTTGGAAAAGAAACGTCCACCATTTTTCCCCTCAGAAGCGCCGGCTGTCTTTGCAGAAAACTTTGTCATAAAGAGACTAACGAGTCCTTTTGTCAACACTTATGTTGACGAAAACTAAATGACATGTTATTTTATCTCCTCTTTGCGCATTATTTGCAGTTTTAAGTTGGTAAAATAGGAACTTGAACTTAAAATGATTAGCTGGCTTGTCTAGTGATCCAGGGGTTGGCGGTTCGAATCCCGCTCTTGACGGGTTGACCGCGTGTGATCCCAGCTCCCACAGATGAGCGCTGCCGTTGTGTCCTTGGGCAAGACACCTTGGGAGGTGGGGTTACACCACCTCGCCCCCAGGACACTGGTAGCCCCCATGGCAGAAGATACATCAAGGCCTGTTGTGACGTGAGCCGTCCTCCTGTGGACCCACCACCCGCGGGAGGATTCATGGGGGCTGGTGCATTGTGTTCTGGGCAGCAGAACACTGCTTGGACTGCTGCCCCTGTGACCCAGAAAATGGAAAAGCGGAAGAAGATGAATGAATGATTAGCTGGCACAACTTTAAAAGCTTGGTTAACCCAACGTTACTTAAAAACTTAAAAATTTAAGTTAATACTCACAACTCAAAAACTCTGTGCAGTCGGTTGCCTTGAAAATTTGAGTTGAACTAACTTTTTTTTTTACAGTGTATACTAGGGGTGGGTATTGCAGGGATGAAAGTGGCCAATCATGAAAAAAGCGGAAAGTCCCCCCCCCCCCGGGGAAAAAAAATAAAAATCTTTAATAAATAGCGATAAAACACATTTTTAAACAATTGTAGTGTTTTTTATTTGAAAGTTGATATCAAAACACGGCACTGACCCCGATTTTGCGACATCAAAGTCTGATAACGAGCCGAGAGAGCGCACTCGCGGCGCAGCTCAGGACGTGCGGTGTCCGCAGCACCAGAAGAGCACACAAGCTCACGCGGCCCCGCACACATCAAGCTTAATACGAGACATGTACTTTTGTTTCTGAATACGGGACCATTACATTTTTCAACGGACGGTTGGCAACCCTTAACACAATTATACATATATAATACACACCCAAAATTTCCAACGTATTTGGGGAAAAAAAAAAAAAAAAAATTACCACGCGGCTAAAAAAAAGCGGAGATCCGCTAAAAAGCGGAACTCTTTCATCCCTGGTATTGGCAAAGAAGTCACGATTCAATTCGAATCACGATTCATATGCCGCGATGCGATACTATCACAATGCATCACGATACTTGAATTATTGCGACGCATTGCAATATATTCGACATACTTCAGTGAAAATGTACCAAAAAAAAGAGGATAACTTAAATATCAGTGGCTGTGTATCTGGGTAGTGTCTTCAATTGATACATAACTCTGAGCAACTCAGTTCATAACTGAATTTACTGAATAACAAAAACAAATAAACCAAACCAATAACAAAAAAAGTGCATAGGATTTTTTCTAAAACAAAAAATGATGTTCAAACATTTGCCATTTTGGAGGTAGCTCCCATCATAACAAACAATACCCTTTCACAAAGAAAAAAGTGCATAGGATTTATAAAAAAATAAACTAATAATTAATTTATTTATTAATATTAAATTATTAAATATTAAATTATTAATTAAAGGTGGCATGAAATGGCATGAAATTTTCACTTTCTGAGGTTTTTGAACGTTAATGTGAGCTCCCCTACCCTGTTTAGCCCCCCCCCCCCCATGGGTAAAAGTTGCGAAATGTCTAAACTGAGCATTTGCAATCCTTTTCTGCGTTACAAAAAATTGGAGCTCAAACAGGCGATTTTGAACAAGGCACCTTATTGACGTCAGATCGAAAAAAGAAATGCAAATGCAGTTCCACCCCCGTCTGTCTGTACTCAGCGTCTCTGTAAATCACGCCCAGAGAGTTTGGACTGCGAATGCGCTAGGCAATGCGAAATGCGTTTTTTTATTTGCCTGGAGGCACGTCTGAGTGTTTCTAGGCTTGGAAGTCCTTTATCTGAGCCTCTGGACCTTTGAACAGCAGTGGTTTAATTTTATTTTCTGTGGAAATGTGTTTATTTTTCAATGGAACTCTTGAAATCTCTCCCCCCGTGCAAAAACAAGGAAATTGATCAGCTGAGAGCGAGAGGGAGAGTTTGGCTACACCCCCACCCTCTACTATAGGCCAGCTCTTTTCTCCTCATTTGCATTCAAGCAACAACGCCCATTATGGAGTGTTCAGAGAGAGAAAAAATACTCTTTCTCATCTTATCTCTGTTTCTCATGCACTGAGTGTTGATTTTGGAGAAGGATTCATTTACAGTATTAGGGAACCATTAAGGAGCCATATAAAAGCATCAAGAAGCACCATGTCATAGGATCTTTAATAATAATCGATTTTTGGCATCAAGAATCGATGCAGTATATTGTGAAAGTTAGTATCGCGATGCATTGTCATGACGATTATTTTGCACACCCCTAATGTATACCCCCGTTTGTCAGATGCCCTCCCTTCCTCCTCTAGATGGTCACATTTTTATATACTTTTCCACCTTCAAGGCTCAAAGCGCTTCACATCAAGGAACCACTCACCCATTCACACACACACACACACCTACACACACGCACACACACACGCACACACATTCTTACAGGGGCGAGGTGGGATAAGTGTATTCTTCAAAGACACAACAACGGCATTCATCTGTGGGAGCTGGAATCAGACCTCGAACCTGTGGGCCGCTGGATCTGCCCGCTCGACCAATGACGTTCATGTCGAGAGTGAGATTTGAAGTGTCGACCTTCGAATCACCAACTGAGCTATAACCCTGTGTGTCAGATGCCCTCCCATCCTCTTATGTATGGAGTAAGAAAGAGGACAAAATAACGCGTATTCACAAGAAATTAATCCACGCGAATAACGTGTCGTCATGCATATTTTGGATATACACGCGTCTTTGGTTGTAGTTGAGCATAAAATAAATATTTGCAAACTCTAAAATGAGGTGTTGTGTGTTTGATATTTGTCAGAATACAAATCTAAAAGTGACGACATCGAAAAGTTACGAGTACTGTCTTAAGTACGAATACGAATTTCTCAGATGGAAGAAAGTGGACAAAAATACGTCATCGTTTACGTCATCACGTCACGTGCATCGGCAGAAGAAAAGTCGATCAGCATCGAGATTACGCATGCGCTGATTTCGGTCTGCCATCCTGTCAACTCCAGCGAAGACTGTCCTCCACAATTATTTTTTTTACCGCTGCAGACTTCAAGTGGTCTCGGCCGACGTGACGTGATGACGTAACCGATGACGTATTTTTGTCCACTTTCTTCCATCTGAGAAATTCGTATTCGTACTTAAGACAGTACTTTTAGATTTGTATTCTGACAAATATCAAACACACAACACCTCATTTTAGAGTTTGCAAATATTTATTTTATGCTCAACTACAACCAAAGACGCGTGTACAGTGAACCCTCGCTCTATCGCGGTTCACTCTTCGCGGCCTCGCTGTTTCGCAGGTTTTTTTTTTTCAATTTTTCAATTTTTTTTTTTTTTATGTTTTTTTTATAGTGTAACTTTTTTTTATAGTGTAACATTGTGTTCTGCATCCTGAATGGCTAAGAGACTAGACCAGGACTAAACGTGGACTAAACCAGGTCTAGACCAGAACTAGACCAGGTCTGAATCAGGATTAAATCACTCCGTGCGGCTTTTGCGTTCGTTTGTGCGTGTTCGGTTTGTGGCTCGGGTTGAGAGCACGCGGTCCGGGCGCCGCAGTTCTATCTTCCCGGTGTGCACGCAGCCTCGCGGATTTGTCCACGATGAGGGGTTTATCGTGGACAAATCCGTGGCAGAGCAGCACGTGCCGCGCACTTCTCCAAGGGGTTGGTGCGCGTCTCGTCCAGGGACGTGGCAGTGCTGCTCGCGCGTCTGGCGGGGCTCCCGGAGTCGTGTCTCTCCCCCCACGTCACTATTAATACATTTTGTTGAAAATCTATGAAAGTTTGAGTTTTAAACTAGAGACAAATGTGAGAAAAGGTTAATTCCAGTCTGAGAAAAGCGTATAATGTGTGTGGTGAGGCATTTACAGCCTTAAAACATGTAGAATAATTGTAAAATATAAAGTTGTCCTACTTCGCGGATTTCACTTATTGCGGGTTGTTTCTGGAACCTAACCCCCGCGATAAACGAGGGATTACTGTATATCCAAAATATGCATGACGACACGTTATTCGCGTGGATTAATTTTATTCGCGTGGATTAATTTCTTGTGAATACACGTTATTATCTTTCTTACTCCATACTTATGTCCCTGTAGACCGTCAGACTGAGATGGAGGTAGGTCAAATGTCAGTTAAGAGGGAGGGCATCTGACACACTGGAATATAGGTGGACGGGACAGCATCTGATACACAGGGACATATGAGGATGGAGGAGGAGGAAGAGGAGGAGGAGGAGAGAGGAGGAAGAGGTGAGAGGAGGAGGAGAGGGCATTTAACACACTGAGATGTAGGAGGATGGAAGGGCATCTGACAGAATAGCGGATGTTGTTTTGAAATGTCTCATGGCTTCTTCTTTTTACATATTTGTCCAAACCTGTGCTTTTAGGTCAATTGTTCAAACACAGTTTAGTACTTGTCCCTTTGAAAAGACAAAATCAGGTAAAATAAAAACGAAATCAGTCTTAGTGGTGACTGCAAACTCGATCTGGATTTGAAAATAAAATCACAGAAAAATCACGATCAGATCATTTTTGCCCAATACCCTGCGGATTTCTCTCTCAACATGGCAACACGCTTCGGAAGCATTTCTGAATCACTCTGTTCTTTACAATCTATTCTTTCTTTTGTTCATTCTTCTCTGTCTTTCTGTCTCTCTCTGTTTTTCCATCTCTCTCTCTCTCTCCCTCTCTCTCTCTCTTTCTATCATGTCCTCCCTCTTCCTCATCAGTCTTTTTCCACCTCTCTTCTTTCTCTCTATTCTTTCTTTTCTCTTTCTCCATCTTTCTGTCTCTTACTCTCTTTTCATCTTGTCCCACCATCACATTCTCTCTTGTTCTCTTGTCTTTCATCACCTTTCTTGTTCAGACTTTCTCCACCTCTCTTTTTCAGCCTTTCTCTCTCTGTCCATCATTCTCGCTGTATGTTTTTCTCTCTCCATCTTTCTCTTTTTCCATCATACTTTCTCTCCCTCTCTTGCTTTCCATCACATTTCATCACATCTTTTCCAGTCTTTCTCTACCTCTCTTTTTCAGTCTTTCTCTCTATCCATCATTATCTCATATAATGATGTATTGTTTCATTTCTCTCCCTCCATCTTTCTCATCAGTCTTTTTCCACCTCTATTTTTCATTATTTCTCTCTGTGTCCATCATTCTCTCTCTCTTGCTCTCATTTTTTCTCTCTGCATCTTCCTGTCTCTTTCTCTGTCTCTCTCTCTCTCTCTCGTGTTTTCTTTCTTTTTTGTCAGTCTTCTTCCATGTCTTTTTCACCCTCTCTCTCTCTTTCCTTCTTTCTCTTTTTTCTCTCTTTGTCCATCACATTCTCTCTTGTTCATCAGTCTTTCATCACCTCTTTTTCAGTCATTCTCCGCCCCTCTTTTTTAGTCTTTCTCTCTGTCATTCTCTCCTTTTTTTCTAGCTTTCTCTCTGTCTCTCCACATCTGTCTTCATCTCTCCACGTTCATCTCTCTCTTCATCAGTCTTTCTCCATCACTTATTCTCTCACTCTTTCGCTCTCCCCCATCTTTCTCTCCTCCATCACATTTTTCTAACTTTCTCTCCATCTCCCACCCCCCTTTCACCACTTTCTCCCCTATCCCACTGTCTTTCTCTCTCTCTTCATTAGTCACTTCCACAGGGATGAAAGTGGCCAATCATGAAAAAAGCGGAGGGGGCGGGGCAAAACTTTAATAAATAGCAATAAAACACATTTTTAAACAATTGTAGTGGTTTTTATTTGAAAGTTGATATCAAAACACGGCACTGACCCCGATTTTGCGACATCAAAGTCTGATAACGAGCCGAGAGAGCGCACTCGCGGCGCAGATCGGGAAGTGCGATGTCCGCAGCACCAGAAGAGCACACAAGCTCGCGCGGCCCCGCACACATGTACAAGTTTAATACGAGACATGTACTTTTGTTTCTGAATACGGGACGATTACATTTTTCAACGGACGGTTGGCAACCCTAAACACAATTATACATATATAATACACATCCAAAATTTCAACGTATTTGGAAAAAAAAAAAAAAAAAACCACGCGGCTAAAAAAGAAAGCGGAGATCCGCTAAAAAGCGGAACTCTTTCATCCCTGTTTCCATCTCTCTCCCCCTTCTGTCTCTCTCTTTTCCCACTGCTCTCTCTCTCTCTCTCTCTCTCTCACACACACACATACACTTATTTTCCATCTCTCCCTCCCATCCCTCTTCCTCTTGTCGTTTTAGTCTATATCCTCCCATCTCCTCCTGTCTGTTTTTATGGAGCTGTTCATTCATTCACACTGACTCATTGGGCATTTGTTCTGTCCATTCTTCTTTCTCTCCTTTTTCTCTCTTCTTTCTGTTCTGTCCAAGTTTCTCTTTTCTGTCTTTACTCCTTGTCTCTCAACCTTGTACCTCACCTTCCCCCTCTCTCTCCATCTCATCTCTCTCGCTTCTACTCTCTTCCTCCACTCATCACTCCCTTCCTCCCTCTCTATTCTTCACTTTCTCTCCCTCCCTTGTACTCTCCCTTTTCCTCTCCCAACCTCTTCCTTCCTTCCTTCCTTCCTTCCTTCCTTCCTTCCTTCCTTCCCTCTTGTTCTTCCATTCTTCTCACCCTTTCTCTTTTCTCTCCTCTCCTCTGCTCTTGTCCATCCCTTCCGCCCCTCCCTCTGTCTCCTGCGCTCTCTCTCTCTCTCTCTCTCTCTGTCATTAACCTATGATCCCATGATCCCAGTCCATCCGCCTGTCTACCCCTGTCACCCCTTATTCTCTCCTTCATTTCTTCCCTCTCTCTATCCGTTCTATAACTCTCTCCTTTTTGTCAACCCTTGTTTTCTCTCTCT
Source organism: Paratrypauchen microcephalus (assembly GCA_036785185.1). NCBI lineage: Eukaryota > Metazoa > Chordata > Actinopteri > Gobiiformes > Gobiidae > Paratrypauchen > Paratrypauchen microcephalus. The sequence continues at coordinate 569,427 of JAVJIX010000192.1, forward strand.
TCCTCTGTTTTTCAACCTTTCTCTTCCTCCTACCCTCTCACTCCTACCGCCACCCTCCAACTTCTCTCTTCCTAATGCCCCCCTTTCTCTCCTTCTTCCTCCTTGTCTCATCTTTCTTCCCTCTCTCTCTATCGCTCATTGATGCCACATATCAGTGTCACTGATGATGTCTGTAGAGTACAACAGGGCTAAACCAATAAACCCCCTCAGAGGGAAGACGAGAGGAGAGAGAGAGAGAGAGAGGGGGGGGGGGAGAGATAAAGAGAAAGAGAGGGGAATGGAGAGAGAGAGGCAGACTATGACATAGCTAACCAATCCACTGCGTCCAGAGGAAAGACACGAAAGAAGACAAGCTATCTGTGAAATGATGGCAGGAGACATGGAGAGGAAGGGACAGAGGAGAGGAAGAGAGAGGGAAAGAGAGGACTAGAGGACAAAACAGATGTAAGGATGGGGCAGAGGGACAAAAGACAGGTGTCAGAGCTTGTACCGGCTGGTTGAGAGAGATGGTTTAGTGGGATTACAAGGCACAGTGGGCATATACTAACTGTTTTTGGAGTAGATTTTAAAGGTTGGTGAGTGAAAATCCATTCTTCTGAGTTCATATACTGTTGTTGTAGTACTCTTGGGCAAGACACTTATGTGAATATCTAAGACTGCTTCCTTCCAAGTCTGACAGAGGAATTAACGAATCATGTCATTTGTTCTATGTTCTATGAGTTATTATATTATATACTGAGAATATTGCTAAAAGAAGTTATTGATACTTAAAGGAGAAGTAACGTTTCTGAGCCTTATTTTGGGAATAAAACAAGTTGTTTTACCCCCCCCCCCCCCCTGCCCCCCCATAGCACTTTGGTGTCATATGGAGCACTTCCGGAGATGTTTATAACGCGAGTTCTCGGGGCATATAATACGTATATGCCCAGAGCGGTCTCCAAATAACACAAACTTTAGCACTTTTCAAATCATAGAAGCTCAATGTCTTAGTCTACACTTTTGTTTGAGTCAAAAGTGGCCTGTAATCTGAGATTTATCCATAATTTGCAGCTTTGCGTTTCATGTTTGGGTCCCGGGAGCTGAGAGTGAAATAAGCTGTGACTCCGCACATGCGCACTGGCCTCCTCATCTACTCGAAACTATGGATAAATCTCGGATTACAGGCCACTTTTGACTCAAACGAAAGTGTAGACTAAGACATTGAGCTTCTATGATTTGAAAAGTGCTAAAGTTTGTGTTATTTGGAGACCGCAAACATTTGCCCCGAGAACTCACATTACGGAGATCGCAAATCTAAAACATCTCTGGAAGTGCTCCATATGACACCAAAGTGCTATGGGTGAGTAAAACAACTTGTTTTATTACCGAAATAAGGCTCAGATTGTAAAAAACGTTAATTCTCCTTTAACAGCTGATGTCATCAACACTCCCTGGAGGTGTGATGCTAACTGTAGACACTGCTTTATCTGAGGCTTTGAAAATGAAAATGTGCTCTTTAAATGCATTTTCTATTTGTAAGTTTCAAGGTTTCAGTCAAGCTTGAAACTTTTTTGACAGTGTTCGCTCATGTGTGCATTGTGTCACCATGGTAACTGCTGAACATTCCACCATAGACATACCTGTAGAACACCCCATATGTGATGTCAAAGCAAAATATTAGTATACTTTGTACTGAATGATACGAGAATTTTCCAGAGAGACACATGATACAAATGAGTGGCCGTGTGGACTGTCCCAAGTTTCTTATCTTATTATTTATTTTAGCGTTCCTCATATGTTAACCTGGCTAATTAAGATGCCTAGTTAATCTTGACAAACCCTTGTACTAGTCCATAACTCTTCTTATATTCTCTACACGTCTGGTCCCATCTGTTCACAGCAGTCCGTGAGCTGTGTTTTAAGAGCGCATTAATGCCACGCCAGTCTTAAACAGGCTTTACCAGCACAAAGGTGACAGGAGGTGGCTTTATGGGCTCCATGACGATGCTCATGCACAGATGCAAATGCATTATGTATGTAGTGTTTTAGCCTGATGTGAAGAGAGCGGAGAGGAGAGACAGAGAGGTGACCCACAAAGACTTCATCTCAGAGTGGTGGAAAACTACAGGAGCTCTGGCTTTGATGGGGCACGAGATCTGTAAGGCTCATAAAGTCGCTTAAAACCTGTTTCAACCCACCGCTCACAATTGTGACCACCAAAAAAATCTCTAAATGTGTTACCGTGTATATTTACAATGTATTTTCAGTACTTCCTGAAAGAATAAAAGGTTGTGATGAAATGTGCTATATCACATGTTTATTGTAAATGGTCACATGACCACGGATGGTTATGTAAAAGTTACACCTTGAGGGGAAGATGACACCCAGAATTCTCTCAAATAAAAGGGATGTAAAGTGATTTCAATTTAATCCAGGATCATGATTTTTGGTCCACTTCATCTTAAGGGTCGTGTTAAAGGAAAAGTAACGTTTTTTTTACAATCTGAGCCTTCTTTCGGCAATAAAACAAGTAGTTTTACTCACCCATAGCAGTTTGGTGTCAATTGGAGCAGTATCGCAGAACTTATGTTGAGCCGTTCTGTTCTACTAATGATCCCGTATCCGTTAGCGTGAGTGCTCGGGGCACTGATTAGCGGTGTCCAAATAACACAAACTTTAGCACTTTTCAAATCACAGAAGATCGCTGTGTCAGGGTAGACTTTTAGTAGATTCCAAAACGGCCTGAAACCCGATATCGCAACAGAAAAGTAAAGTTCAGAGCGGTGTTAGCTTCTTTCGGACTAGCGGTGTTTACAAAACAGCTGAGTTCACGCATGCGCACTGTCCTCTCTGATGACGTCATCAAATGAAACTATAGCTGGATATCGGGTTTCAGGCCGTTTTGGAATCCACTAAAAGTCTACGCTGACACAGCGATCTTCTGTGATTTGAAAAGTGCTAAAGTTTATGTTACTTGGACACCGCAAAGTAATGCCCCGAGCACTCACGCTAACGGATACGGGATCATTAGTAGAACAGAACGGCTCAACATACGTTCTGCGATACTGCTCCAATTGACACCAAACTGCTATGGGTGAGTAAAACTACTTGTTTTATTGCCGAAAGAAGGCTCAGATTGTAAGAAAATGTTAATTTTCCTTTAAATGTATTTGTAATCACTCCACTTTATTTTGGTGGGATAGAATGTTGTACCATAGTATTTGGCAGCATATAGAAGAACACATATATTTCTTATTTCTTATTCATATAATAAATGTTATATGGAATGATATGTTGAATGAAGGTGATGGCCCCATCAAAGTCTGGAACTAACACATTGCCTCTAAAAATTAGGGTTTCCTCATCAGATCGTAGACCAGCTCCACCCTTCTTCAATACCCTCAATGAAAACATGCAAGGCTGATAGCTAATACACTAATAAGTGCAAATATCAATCAATCTTTCAATCAATCTTTATTTATATAGCCCTTTACAACACCAATGGTGACCAAAGTGCTTTCCAATTAAAAACAGAAAATACAACAATACAAAAGACAGAACATTATACAGAATAAAACAATAAATAGTAAAACACACAGTGCAGATGGCTAAAAGTTGCGAAATGTGTAAATTGAGCAATTGCTGGCCTTTTCCACGTTTGAAAAAAAGACAGCCCAAACGGGCGATTCTGAACAAGGGAACTTTCTGATGTCACACTCGGGGAAAGGTTTCCACCCCCTGTCTGGATGTCCACCCCATCTCTGCAAAATCACTCCCAGAGAATTTGGACCGCAAACGAGCTACGAAATGCGAGGTGCGTTTTTTTGGGTTTTTTTGCCTGGAGAGACGTGAGAGCCTCTCCAGGCCTCTAGGATGTCCTTTATCCAAGCCTCCGAACCTCTGAAACAGCAGTGGTTTAATTTTACTTTCTGTGGAAATGTGTTTTTTTTAATGGGACGCGTCTCATATCTTCCTCCGCACTTAAAACGCGGAAGTGGGGCCAGCGTACAGCGCACCGCTAATCCAGGAAACAGCGTCGTATTTGGCCACACCCCCACCCGCCTGCACTGGCCCGTCTCTGTCCTCCTCATTTGCATTCAAGCAACAACGCCCAGAATAAAGTGTTTCAGAGACATATTTATGACTCTTCATGAGGCTCTCTCATGCACTAAGGCTTGATTTTGGAGAAGGATTCATATACAATATTAGAGAATCACTAAGTCACCATATAAAAGCATCAAGAAGTACCATGCCATGGGATCTTTAAATAAATGTGTTTTAAGCCTAGATTTAAAAAGGTTAAAATCAGTGATATTACATAGCTCAAAAGGCAGATTGTTCCACAGTCTGGGACCAACCACAGAGAAAGCTCCATCACCCCAGTGTTTGAGCCTGGCTCGGGGGACTTCCAAAAGAAGTTGCTTATTTGACCTTAAAGTGCGACTTGATTTTCGGACAGATAAAAGCTCGGCCAAATAACAAGGTGCTTATCCATTAAGAGCTTTAAAAACAAAATGTAACATTTTAAAATCAATTCTAAAAGAAACTGGAAGCCAATGAAGTGTAAAAAGGACTGGGGTGATGTGCTGACGTCTAGTCTGAGGCGACTGAGAGCAGTTTGCGAGACACCGACATAAAGCGCGTTGCAATAATCTTTTCTAGAACTGATAAAAGCATGAATGGTCCTTTCAAGGTTGGTTGAAAGGACCATTATTGGCCTGGTATATTGACCAACCAATATATCGGTCTGTCTCTAATAATGACGTGTCATATGTCAGCTGTTGTTACTTCCTGGAGGTGTGGTCAGCCAGATGGATCAATCAGGTGTCTCTGTAGGATGGTCCTGTGTGTGAAGGAGGCTGATGGTGTCTGTGCCTTGCTTTGTGATTTTTATGGCCTCCTTGGTCTAGAAAGCAAGATAACAGAGAATCCGAACCCAGGAGGAAAGGGGTAGTGATTCCGTACCTGGCCGGCGTGTCGGAAAAACTACAGAGGATTTTCAGACAATATGAAATTCCAGTTTATTTCAAACCCACAAACACTTTAAGACAAAAACTCGTCCTCCCAAAGGACAAAACACCGAGCCACAAACAAAGCAATGTGGTCTACTCTATTCAGTGTAGTGAAGACTGCAGTGAGCGCTAGGATGTACCAACACAGGCGGGCGTGCCAGAGTGGACCGTCATCTGCCATACATCTTCACCTAGAAGCCACGGGCCATTCGTTTGAGGACAGTGAGGTTCAGATCTTAGCCAGGGAAAAGAACTGGTTTGAGAGGGGAGTTAAAGAGGCAATTTTTTGTCAAAAAAGAGAATCTGTCGTTAAACAGAAATGGGGGAGTTAGACATAACTTGTCTCCGATTTATAATTCGATTCTTAGACCAAATCAAAACAGACAAAGAAACATTAGGGCAGACAATCCAGGGCAGAGGGGTGGAGAGGGTCGTTATGCTTGAATAGGGAGGCGAAACTAGTCGCCTGAGTAATTTGAAAAAAACAAAGACAGATTAGTGGAGATAGTTTCAGAGCTATTTCAGTGTAGGGAGCTCCTCCCTGCAGCTAGATATAAACAGTGTCTAATCAGCACTAGAACCAGAGCTGACGAAGCCTCTCGGATGAGCGGCGAAACGTTTTCGACCAAACAAACTTTGTCCAGTTGACAAATTGAATTTCTCCTTTTATCTTGGTCCTTGATACACATATGTTTAATGCCATACTGTGGAACATTCCAGACTAACTGAGCATTTCGACTATATTCATCCAACCACAAAATCAGTGCAGTCCTCATTGAATGAAACACTACTGAGGTACAGAATGTGGTGATGTCAGCCATGTTTTTATTATTAATAGCTTACGGTCAAAGTGAGTTAGTGAATGCAAGAAACACAAATAGATTATGAGCAGAGAATAAAAGTGTCATTCTTGTTTCTGGAGCAGAGCCACAAACCTCCACAGACTCGGCTAATCCTCTGCAGACAGGAAATCAATGCATGCTAATGATTTGGGCTCATTTCACATATATAATGGACCTCTGAATGCTGTCATCAGAGTGAGCACGAAACACACTACTGTACAATACTGTAGTGTGTTGAATGACTCACAGTGTGAATTTGAAGAAAAACTGTGCAGTGGGCTTTGTATGGACTGCAGACAAGATAAAAGCCACTGTACCTGATTTTTACTGTCTTAAAAACCTGAAAAACAGATAAATTCATCATGGTGAACAATTAGGATACAGTGAACCCTCGTTTATCGCGGGGGTTAGGTTCCAGAAATAGCCCGCAATAAGTGAAATCCGCGAAGTAGGACAATTTTATATTTTACAATTATTCTACATGTTTTAAGGCTGAAAACGCTTCACCAGACACATTATACACCTTTCTGAGACTGGTATTAACATTTTTCTCTTGTTTAAACACTCAAACTTTTGTAGATTTTCATTAAAATATATTAATAGTGGGGGGGGGGGGGCACGTGACACGCGGACACGTGCGCGCGGACACGTGTGCGCGGACACGTGCGTGCGGACACGTGTGTTTGTTTTGGTACCACATATCCATGCCATGTGCGAAAGTCGAGTGGAAAGCGACCTGGATATCATTTTGGGCAAGACTCAAGCCACTGCTAACAGTGCCAAACCGCTAACAGACGCCTCTGAGCACCAGTCCTCACCACAAGACCAGGTAAGACTAACCTGCGCTCACAAGAGTTGGTTGCATTTCACCCCGGCTCCAAAATCAGACCGCTATCAATGCGTCGCCAATACTCCACAGCTCTCTAGGACGGGGTCGGGTTCGTTCTCTCAGCGTGACGGGGAAGAGCCACTGTCTCCTCTGTGCGCGCGAGTGTCCTCCCCCCGCTGCGGGCTCCCTCGAATGTGGCTCTCCCCGCTGCGGCTCCCCCGGACGCCGCGCGGCCAGGCGCCAGGCCCGTCCATGTTGATTCTTGGCTCTTCCATTTGTCCAGCTCGCACTCAGTCTCTTCCATGGCTCGTTCAAGTAAACAAAGGCCACACCTCCTGTCACCCAGGCGCTCTCGTGAAGGACATCTGAGACTCTGTCCCTACCATCCCTGGTCTAGACCTGGTTTAGTCCTGGTTTAGACGTGGTTTAGTCCTGGTTTAGACCTGCTTTAGACCTGGTTTAGTCCTGGTCTAGTCTCTTAGCTAATCAGGGCGCAGGACAGAATGTTACACTGTAAAAAAAAGTTACACTATAAAAAAAATTGAAAAAAAAAAAAAAAAAAAAAATTGGAAAAAAAAATCCGCGAAACAGCGAGGCCGCGAAGAGTGAACCGCGATACAGCGAGGGTTCACTGTACTCTGAATACATAAGGTAAGTGAGGAAGAACTTTGAACCACTGCAAACTGTTTTTCACATGTTTAAAGGTCCCATGGCATGAAATTTTCACTTTCTGAGGTTTTTGAACGTTAATGTGAGCTCCCCTACCCTGTTTAGGCCCCCCCCATGGTTAAAAGTTGCGAAATGTCTAAACTGAGCATTTGCGATCCTTTTCTGCGTTACAAAAAATGGGAGCTCAAACGGGCGATTTTGAACAAGGCACCTTATTGACGTCAGATCGAAAAAAGAAATGCAAATGCAGTTCCACCCCCGTCTGTCTGTACTCAGCGTCTCTGTAAATCACGCCCAGAGAGTTTGGACTGCGAATGCGCTAGGCAATGCGAAATGCGTTTTTTTATTTGCCTGGAGGCACGTCCGAGTGTTTCTAGGCTCGGGAGTCCTTTATCTGAGCCTCTGGACCTTAGAACAGCAGTGGTTTAATTTTATTTTATGTGGAAATGTGTTTATTTTTCAATGGAACGCTTCAAATCTCTCCCCCCGTGCAAAAACACGGAAATGGATCAGCTGAGGGCTCAGAGCCGAAAGTGGAGAGTTTGGCCATGCCCCCACCCTCTACTATAGGCCAGCTCTTTTCTCCTCATTTGCATTCAAGCAACAACGCCCAGAATAAAGTGTTTGAGAGAGATATTTATGACTCTTTCTCATCTTATCTCTGTTTCTCATGCACTGAGTGTTGATTTTGAAGAAGGATTCATTTACAGTATTAGGGAACCATTAAGGAGCCATATAAAAGCATCAAGAAGTACCATGTCATTTACCTGGCCAGCCAAATGATATCTCTCTGTATTTCCTATACAGCGCGATACCATTTGGACACCCTCCCTCCACCCTCGCTCCTCCGGTTACAAACGGACTCCGCGATTCTGATTCGTTCAAAGATGGTGACGTCAGTGCACCCGCCTTTGCCCGCAAAGTCACTCTTAGGCAGCGGAAGTTCCTCCTCAGTTTTGAATCAAGATGGCGCAATCTCTGATTGGTTCACTTAGCTGTCTGTCTAAGCGCAACAGCAGCGCATTCTGTGGATCAAGCGTTACCAGACTCATCCGCTGGTACAGCAATGAGTCATGGATTCTCCCAGGCAACCATGTCATGGGATCTTTAAAATGAATGACTTCTGTTTTTCACATGTTTAAGACAGTAAAAATCAGGTACAGCACCGTGAAATCTTGTTAAAACATTCTATGGTAAATAATAAAAGAAGCTATGATCATAATGTAAATCAAAGTAACACAGCTGACGGCTTCAGATCCCTGTTTTCAGTGCATAAAAATGTGTAAAACGTTACGCCAATTTCAAATTTGCAAACCAGATTTTTTGGAAAGTTGTTCTGATTGAAACCATTATGAATTAATCCTCTATAATTCTTATCAACTTTAATTTGTCATTCTTCCTTGTTTACATTTTTATGAGGGCAAATAAGTGATTGTCAGAATAGCAGTGGTGATTGACTGAAAACTGGTTTGTTGAAGACTCATTATTGTCCTGATTGTCCCCAATTGTTGCCAGACCCTGATTAGAATGTTTGGCCAGTCAAAAGTGTGATTCTGAATTATAAAAATGCAGGATTTACCAATATTATTTTCAATCGTGTAAGGTTTGACTTCATTCTGGACAAAAACAACCCTAAGAGGTTTCAAAAAATGCCTCAAGTAAGGACATGGAGTAAGGGACATCTAGTGTTCGGCTCCAGCTCTTTGAGGCTAGCAGTTACAGCGGCTAACGTGGAGCCAAAATCGATATTATCAAAAGTGCGGGTTTCATGGCAACCAAAGGGCCAATCAGGAGTGAGGTTGATGAAGGTACAGGCCCATCCCCTCATCTAAAACTTGCTAACCCTTTAGAACTCTACAAACATTCATTCATTCATTCATTCATCTTCTTCCGCTTTTCCATTTTCTGGGTCGCGGGAGCAGCAGTCCAAGCAGTGTTCTGCTGCCCAGAACACAATGCACCAGCCCCCATGAATCCTCCCACGGGTGGTGGGTCCACAGGAGACTCTACAAACATGACCTGCATAAAGAGGTTTAAGATGTCATCCATGCATGTTTGAGTAATCTAGCGATCTCTTCTGGGCCTCATGGAAAGCAGTAAGATTCTTTTCACCGCTTCGTCCACAAGCCTACATCACCCATGCTCCCACAGGACAATTCTCCATAAATATACAAAAAAAAAAAAAAAAAAGATACAAAACTGTACACTGCAACTTGGCAAATATGCTGTAGTTTCATCAGTGTGCTGATTGTGTTGTGTAGCACTCTGGAGTGGGAGTGACTTAATGCGGGGAGCAAAGGGATTGGAGATCCAAATCTTCAGCGAATTTATTTTTATATTCTAAACAATTAAAGGTAACATGGTGATCTACTGGGGATTTCCTTGGGGCCTCATTCATGAATCTTTAAAAAAAAATGTTCGGAACTTCCACTTTAAGATGCTGAGATGCTGCACCAGATTCACAAAATGTTCTTATGCAGCCAAATTCCTTTTAATTGACAGTTGAACCAAATTCAGCTACAAACACCTCCACGCTAATTTACATTCCATTTGCATAAAAAATGTATATGTATTTGCGTGAAGAATCCCTCAGTCGTCCAGGTAAAATCCATGATAAAAGGAGAAATTCAAGTTTTCAACTGGACAAAGTTTGTTTGGTCGAAAACGTTTCGTCGCTCATCCGAGAGGCTTCATCAGTTCTGGTTCGAGTGCTGGTTAGACACTGCTTGCAGCTAGATATAAGCAGTGTCTAACCAGCACTCGAACCAGAACTGACGAAGCCTCTCGGATGAGAGGCGAAACGTTTTTGACCAAACAAACTTTGTCCAGTAGACAAATTGAATTTCTCCTTTTATCTCGTATATGTATTTGGTTAAAAATGCCCTATGAATTTCCAAATCTGGCCAATATGGGTTTGGTATTATGATATGTGAAAGGGCGAGGGAGAGATTGATGAGGAGGTCAGGTGGAGCGTATATAGACTACGGCTGTTGTCTATCGCTGTTGTCTATCGGCTGTAGCTTCAGCTGCGATTTCAAATGTCCAAACTCACATGAACACACTCAGGGAGGCAAGATTTAAGTCTTTAAGTCTTAAACTTATTGAAATAAGCGGGCGCTTATTTATCGTGCTTTCTGCGGTAAATAGTGAGGGATGGGGGCTACAGGGGGTTGATGGGGGTGTTGAGTCCAGCGCGGTGACCAGCTGCAGGGCCATGACAGTGTCCCATGTGGAGAGCTCTGAGGCTGGGACAGACTGAGACTCACTGCAGCCTGTATAAAGTCTGTGAGACCCAAAAGAACATATGATCTATAAAACTGCTCATAAATGTTATTGGTTCACATCAGTCACATATTTTTAGGAAATAATTAAAGAAAAATATATAACTTACAATCATAGGGGAATTAGAATTTCCTGTTGCATTATCAGAGTAATGATCTTCTAAAACAGTAGAATTATTGTTCTTATGAGTGCTCCTGACTGTTCGTAGGATTTGTTCTTCCAGTTCAGTTAAGAGAAAGCTTTGTGAATACCAGAAATGTTCTTAACATTCTTAATTAACTACAAATGTGTTTGTAAGAACGTTTCATGAATGAGGCCCATAGTTTGTGAATATTTTCCTGTCAGAAGTTCACTTTGACTTGTGTGACTGTTGTGTGAGCACGAGCTGCTGGTCCAGTGAGAGGACAGGAAATCTGACTAAATCTCCCACAATCCAATGAGATCATGGAGTAAACAAAGACGGCCGCCCACACGGGGCCATCACAAACTGGAGCTGGGATCATGAGCACAAAGACTTCAGGCTTCACGTGGAGTCTCCGGTTGTCAGGACAACGTAGGTGAAACTTAAAGGTGCGCTGTGTAACTTTTATGGTAAAGTGTACGCCGTCTGCTTGTCTCCATGGAGTTGTCATTGCTTTGCCTGGAATGTTTAACGGCGCTATAGCATTAAATACAAACTTTAGATATTAAACTACAAACTGTATACATCACCATGGAGACAAGCACATTTTGCCAGAGATAATTACATGTGAGATCTGATTAGGTGGGAGAAAACAGGTTTTCATGGTATTTTATTAGCAACAAAACACAAAAGCAATTAATTATATCCATATACATGTAATGTCATACTGTGGAACATTCCAGGGAAAAAAAATAAAAAATGAGTACTGCCCCTGCCAAGAAAAATGACATAGTGCATCTTTAATTATGACTATTTACTTGTTGTATTTTACTTAGATACTTTTACAACAGTGTCCAGTTATCTTTCATTCATTTTATTCTGCTCCTTACCTTACCCTCCAGCTATTAAAGGAAAAGTAACGTTTTTTTTTACAATTTGAGCCTTATTTCGGTAATAAAACAAGTTGTTTTACTCACCCATATCACTTTGGTGTCATATGGAGCACAAACTTTAGCACTTTTCAAATCATAAAAGCTCGATGTCTTTAGTCTACGATTTTGTTTGGTCAAAAGTGGCCTGTAATACGAGATTTAGCCATAGTATTGAGTAGATGAGGACGCCAGTGCGCATGCGCGGAGTGTGCTCTCAGCTCCCGAGACCCAAACATGGAACGCATAGCTGTAAATTATGGATAAATCTCAGATTACAAGCCACTTTTGATTCAAACGAAATCGTAGACTAAAGACATCGAGCTTCTATGATTTGAAAAGTGCTAAAGTTTGTGTTATTTGGAGCCCGCACGGGGCATATTACATGCTCGGGGAATGCCCCGAGCTATGGCTATAAGTCGCGCTAGGCTAACGGCGTTAGCCTAACGCTAATCTAAAACATCTCCGGAAATGCTCCATATGACACCAAAGTGATATGGGTGAGTAAAACAACTTGTTTTATTACCGAAATAAGGCTCAAATTGTAAAAAAAACGTTACTTTTCCTTTAATATTTTGTGACATCACGCTGGGGGATTCTACGTGCATGTCTATGGCAGAATGTTTAGCAGTTTAAAAGTGGGAAAAAATGCATACCACACTCAGATGATTGATGTCCACAAGCTTTTTATTTTTATTTTTAAATTACGTTTAGTGAAAAATAAAACATCATCAGGTCTTTTTTTTTTGCTTTGGACCACAGTATACGGAATGTTCAACAGTTACCATGGTGACACAGCGCACATAATTAGCAAACACACTCAAAAGAACTATTAACTCATCTTAACTTACACTCAAGAAAAATGCAAAATGGATTTAAACAACACAACGTATCCATCAGATGTTTACGTTCTATGTGGAGACACAGAGCGGGGATAGTACAAGTTTATGACCTGATCGAATCTAAAGAGCTGGAGCTACAGGAGAGCCCAGTCAGCATAAACCTGCTTATGCAAGTGTGAAATCTCATATAGACACTGCTCTGCTCATTAATAAGATATAAGAGATACACAGATCAGGCCAAAACTAGTATAGAAACTAAATAGGTCCTCATTTGAGCAGGTGATACTAAAAACGTCACACTCACAGGACAGAAATTAACCTTTCCTGAATAGTTTTAGAATGCTCTGGAGCTGTATCAGAACAAGTATACATGGGTATACAAGAGTACATGGGAATAGAAAAGAAAGTACTACAATTTAATGTTGAATCACATTCTATTGTCTAAAGAAAAGTATTTTCAGAATACTGAGTATCAGGTCTATTGGTAAAAGGAGAAATTCAATGGATTCTACTTGGATTGAATTTCTCCTTTTACCATGGATTCTACCTGGACGACTGAGGGATTCTTCACACATATCAGCTCTGTTCTTTAGTATAAGAATTTAATCTGAAATTTATGGAAGAAATATCAATATATGCTACCATCAGCTATTTCATTTTTCATTTTGTCTCTGCCCCTGTTCCTGTCTCTGCAGCTGTCCCTGCTCCTGTCTCTGCTCCTGTCTCTGCTCCTGTCTCTTCCTGTCTCTGTTCCTGTCCCTGCTCCTGTCTCTGCTCCTGTCTCTGCACCTGTCTCTGTTCCTGTCCCTTCTCCTGTCTCTGTTCCTGTCTCTGCACCTGTCCCTGCTCCTGTCTCTGTTCCTGTCTCTGCACCTGTGACTGCTCCTGTCCCTGCTCCTGTCTCGGTTCCTGTCTCTGTTCCTGTCTCTGCTCCTGTCTCTGCACCTGTCTCTGTTCCTGTCTCTGCACCTGTCTCTGTTCCTATCTCTGCACCTGTCCCTGCTCCTGTCTCTGTTTCTGTTTCTGCACCTGTGACTGCTCCTGTCCCTGCTCCTGTCTCGGTTCCTGTCTCTGCTCCTGTCTCTGCACCTGTCTCTATTCCTGTCTCTGCACCTGTCTCTGTTCCTGTCTCTGCACCTGTCCCTGCTCCTGTCTCTGTTCCTGTCTCTGCACCTGTGACTGCTCCTGTCTCTGTTCCTGTCTCTGTTCCTGTCTCTGTTTCTGTCCCTGCTCCTGTCTCTGTTCCTGTCTCTGTTCCTGTCTCTGCACCTGTCTCTGTTCCTGTCTCTGCACCTGTGACTGCTCCTGTCTTCCTGCACTGGAGCAGAGTCGGAAGCAGTGGACCCATTCCCTCCTTCCAACTCTGCTCCTGTCCCTTCATCTTTCCCTGTCTCAGGTCTTGTCTCTTTTTTGTCTTTTTCATGTCATTACTCCTGTCTCTGCTCCTGTCTCTGCAGCTTTCCCTGTTCTTGTCTCTGGTCCTGTCCCTGCTCCTGTCCTGGACCTGTCTGTGATGGAGCACGCAGCAGGGCAGAGGCTTCATTCATGTGTGCTGTGTAAATAATACATAGTGTGTCTCTGAGCTCACACCAAGGGGAGAGGCTAAAAGCACAGCTCATTTTTACACATTTCATTTATCGCTCACCATAAGGATGAATGAAGGAGGGCTTTTCCATAACCTCTGACACGACAAGAATTCTACACTTTCATTTTGCATTAACATAATGAAAGCATTAGAAAAATACTGTAGTGTTAAGGTAGTAACAGTAGTAATACCCAAAGTACCAGTAGTACCAGCAGCAGTAGAAGTAGTAGTAATAATTTAACATTCCCCACAAGACTAAAAGAAAATGGGCTTTCTAATAGTCGCTCTCTGTACATGTATGTCTGAGCCTGCATAGTCTCATTATTTCCAGATATATTCAATAGATAGTGCATTGCATTAGTTGGTGTAATTGAAACCGTTTTAACATTGTTTTATTTTAAAGTACTGCATATTAGAGAAGTACTGCATATTAATTACAAAATTAATTAAATTAATATTAATTACAAAAACAAAAACTTATTAATTCTATAATTTAGTGTTTAGGCTCAAAACAATTATCCAATCAGAAAGCAGAAAGAGCCTCACGTGAGTCTCATTTGGGTTGCCAGGTTCACCGCTGAAATCTTTTGCTTATAGTTCAGATTCAGAGAATGAGAACTTCGCACTTCAATCTCTTCAAACGGGTGCGTTGGAGGCGAGGGAGCAGACCCAGAACACACGAGGAGAAAACAATCTCGTCTTACTTGCAAAATGTGAAATTTATTTAGAAATGCAACGTTTCCGCCCTAGGCCTTCATCAGGCAATGATGAACGTTGCATTTCTAAATAAATTTCACATTTTGCAAGTAAGACGGAGTGCGGGATTGTTTTCTCCTCGCTTATAGTGAAGGCGAAAGTAAAAAGAAAAAAAAAAGATTAATGAATATAATAATAATAATAATAATAATAATAATAATAATAATAATAATAATAATAATAATAATAATAATAATAATAAATTCTTTTGAATGGGAAAAGGTTCAAAATGTTGTACAAGGAAGCAAAAACTCATGAGTAAGCTAACCTGCCCCTACACCCTAATGTTAGACATTAACCAAATTACCTGTTCCCAGACTTAACCCCAGTCCTACCCCTTTCTTATTTTTATTTTATTTATTTATTTTAATTAGGACAATGCATATTAATCAACACAACATCCGTTGTCCTATGGCAGGTTAGAACAGAAGAACATTTAGAGGAACACACAGAAGAGACAGAAGGGCACATAGACAGCAAGTTCACCACAATAGACCATTCTCTGAGGTTAAGAAGAAAATCTACCTGAGATCATCTTTGATTATTTTTAAACCAATGTTTCAGAGTCTTTAAAGATCCCATGACATGGTACTTCTTGATGCTTTTATAAGGCTCCTTAATGGTTCCCTAATACTGTAAATGAATCCTTCTTCAAAATCAACACTCAGTGCATGAGAAACAGAGATAAGATGAGAAAGAGTATTTTCTCTCTCTCTGAACAGTCCATTATGGGCGTTGTTGCTTGAATGCAAATGAGGAAAAAAGAGCTGGCCTATAGTAGAGGGTGGGGGCGTGGCCAAACTCTCCGCTCTCGGCTCTCAGCTCTCAGCTGATCCATTTCCGTGTTTTTGCACGGGGGGAGAGATTTGAAGCGTTCCATTGAAAAATAAACACATTTCCACAGAAAATAAAATTAAACCACTGCTGTTCAAAGGTCCAGAGGCTCAGATAAAGGACTTCCGAGCCTAGAAACACTCGGACGTGCCTCCAGGCAAATAAAAAAAACGCATTTCGCATTGCCTAGCGCATTCGCAGTCCAAACTCTCTGGGCGTGATTTACAGAGACGCTGAGTACAGACAGACGGGGGTGGAACTGCATTTGCATTTCTTTTTTCGATCTGACGTCAATAAGGTGCCTTGTTCAAAATCGCCCGTTTGAGCTCCGATTTTTTCTAACGCAGAAAAGGATCGCAAATGCTCAGTTTAGACATTTCGCAACTTTTAACCTTTTAAACAGGGTAGGGGAGCTCACATTAACGTTCAAAAACCTCAGAAAGTGAAAATTTCATGCCATGGGACCTTTAACCTGAATGTGAAAAAATATATTAACATTTGCTAGCATAGCCATTAATGCAAAGTGGCGGTTGTGTGCATAGACTAAATGGACATAGCTAACCTGCAAGCCGCTGCATTCCAAACAGGAAGTGATCGTGGGTGCACTTCCGGCTCCAATTCATTTTGTATTGAAAATAACGCCGCCTCCTCACTCTGTCTGTCTTAAAATGTTCATATTAACCAGTTTGTATTAATCCTGATGTTTTTATTCCACTATTTTGTTTGTAAATAAATTCCAAATTTGCTCTATAACTGCTAGATTGGGTGAACTTCATTTGACTGGAGCCGAACGGTATAGGTGACATCACATTCCCTTAGTCCTCTTCTTTGTACAGTGTGGTTGTGTGGCAGAACTTGGTGAGGGGAAATGAGACAATATACTCAGTAATACACAAAGTATTTTCTGTTCAGTGGTATGAAAGAAAGATCGATTCACATTTCAGGACACGTCTGGTGGTGAGAAATGCACAATCCATCGTCTTCGGTCCTGATAATGTGTTTTGAAGTAGCAGGTCTCATAGTGATTGGCATAGCAGCAAAATAAGATGGAATAGTTGCAGAAAAATCTTTGATAATACCTCCTTTTTTTACAGTTATTGTCTGTGTACAATTCATGTATCAGCATTCGGCTGCAGTCAAATGAAGCTCACTGAGGCTAGCAGTTCAGTATTAGGAATAAGCACTGATTTACAGACAAAATGGTGAAATAAAAAACACCAGGATCATGTAAACCAGTGAGAGGGATGACATTTTTTTTCAATACCAAGTGAACTGGAGCCACAGTCGAAGGAGATGGAAGCGTGCCCATGCTCACTTCTTCAAAGTCGAAGTCAAAGTCAAAGTCAGCTTTATTGTCAATTCTGCCATATGTGTTCAACATACAGTGAATCGAAATTACGTTTCTCTCTGGCCAGGTAGTGCAATAAAGAGTGTACAAAATACAATATAAAGACAAAACACAACAAAAACTATCCAAGACAGAAATCTAAAGTTAAAGGAAAAGTAAAATTTTTTTTTTACAATCTGAGCCTTCTTTCGGTAATAAAACAAGTTGTTTTACTCACCCATAGCACTTTGGTGTCATATGGAGCACTTCCAGAGATGTTTTAGATTTGCGGTTAGCCTAGCGCAACTTCTACCCATAGCTCGGGGCATATAATATATTCCCCGAGCATGTTCCCCGTGTGGGCTCCAAATAGCACAAACTTTAGCACTTTTCAAATCATAGAAGCCCGATGTCTTAGTCTACGATTGCGTTTGAGTCAAAACTGGCCTGTAATCCGAGATTTATCCATAGTTTACAGCTTTGCGTTTCATGTTTGGGTCCCGGGAGCTGAGAGCACAGTCCGCGCATGCGCACTGGCCTCCTCATCTACTCGAAACTATGGCTAAATCTCGGATTACAGGCCACTTTTGCTTCAAACGAAATCGTAGATTAAGATATTGGGCTTCTATGATTTGAAGTGCTAAAGTTTGTGTTATTTGGAGACCGCAAAGTAATGCCCCGAGCACTCAAGTTAACGGATACGCTACAACACAACTTCTACGAAACTGCTCAAAATGACACCAAACTGCTATGGGTGAGTAAAACTACTTGTTTTATTGCCGAAAGAAGGCTCAGATTGTAAAAAAAAACGTTACTTTTCCTTTCAACTAAAATCTAAGATCTAAAATCTTAAAGCAGTGCAACATAATAAATAAATACCTATATACAGATTTCCAAAGTGTGCAGTGTGCATCAAAAATGTGCAATGGAAGATACAGCAGTGAAATGGTAATATGCAATAGAATGTGCATTGAAGTTAAGATAAAATAAATGTGCAACAGTAGTAATTCTAGTGCAATAACAGGAGTAAACAACAGTACAACAGTAGTAAAATTCCAGTGGTAAATGTAAATGTGCAACAGTGCAACAGTCGTCCTTAGCAGCAGTTTTTTAAAGTGTCTAGAGTGATCTGTCTTTTTATGGAATACAGGTTATGCCAATATGGGGGGTGGGGGGTGGGAGACGGGTAAGGTGAGAGTTCAGCCTCCTGACAGCCTGGTGGATGAAGCTGTTTGACAGTCTGGTGGATGAAGCTGTTTGACAGTCTGGTGGAGTGGGCCCGGAGCCTCCTTCTCCCCGAGGGCAGGAGGCTGAAGAGGCTGTGTGAGGGGTGGCTCTGGTCACCCACAATACCGGACGCTCTGTGGGTGAGCCGGGTGTTAAAAATGTCCAGGAGGGAGGGGAGAGAGACACCAGCGATCCTCCCAGCTGCATTCACTATGCGCTGCAGGGCTTTCCTGTTCTGTTCAGTGCAGCTCTCGTACCACACAGTGATGCAGCTGGTCAGGACGCTCTCAGTGGTGCCTCGGTAGAAGGTGGTCATGATGGGTGGGGGGGCTCCAGCTCTCCTCAGTTTGTGGAGGAAATAGAGGCGCTTCTGAGCCCTCTTTGCCAGTGATGTAGTATTCACTACATATGGAATGCTAGCAGGTTAGCTATGTCCATATAGTCTATGTTGTGTAGCCACAGCTGCCCTGGGGTAGACTGACATGGTGAGGGACACAACAGCAGTATTATCCTGAGAATGTACTTATTGTCATTACACAACAACCCTTGGGTTTGTGGGGTTCGGGTCACTACCCTCTCCACTACATGGAACCTTGAAAAACATGTGATTCTCTACATACGTGTCATGTCTTCACAACATATACAACGTACACAAGAGCAAAGCCTTACTGTGGAACATTCCAGGCAAACCAAAAACATCACCATGGTGACAAGCCGGTGATTGACTTTCTACAAGACAAGTTGCATGTACGTTTAAGTACTCTCACTACTAATTTTATGTCTTTACAGAGTATTTACACCTGTGTATGCAAGTATCATCTGAACTGATGTATTGGCAGCACAATCACTGCTGGTGTAGTAGTAGTAGTAGTAGTAGTAGTAGTAGTAGTAGTAGCAGTATTCTTTCCCACTGCATCCTGTGATGTTTCTGGCTCTATAATACACTGTGTTGTGCCAACTTGTTTGTTTAGTGGCCTCTTTATTTACTGAATATTCAATGGAAAGTCTATTATTTCTCGAGAGCCTTCTTAATTAGCTTTAGGGTTGTACGGAAAAAAAAAAACATTTACGACTTTATTCCATGCCTTACTTAAGTTTGGCTCTGGTCTAAAGGGTGATAAAAAAACAGAATAGAAAGGCCTGCAGAGAGGGCCACATTATCACACAGGGCTGAGAGGCAGATTCAGGAATACATGAAAACACAACACAAGGACTGGAGCAGGTGGGCCTTATGTAACACTGGGACTACAGCAGCCTAGGAGGTACAAACTGATTTATCGCTTTCCTTTTAGAAACTTAAAGGGACAGTGTGTAGGATTCGTGGCGCATAGGTGGTTACTAGCTATTCCACTTCCTCTTTTGGCTACGGCAGACCTCGAGGGTCACCCGGGCGCGACTTAGCGCCGTCATCTCGCGTGCCCGCGCACGAACCGCGCACCGCTGTATACATAAAACGGTCCCCCGTTCACTTTTTTTTTTCTTTTCGCATGAAAACACACAATCCCGATCATGATTCATGACAATCTACACATCAAATGAAACCTTACAGTCTCCTCTTTTTGACTATGCAATTCATTTCCCTGCAAAACAATCACTCCCCGAGCACATGGGGCTTTTATACAGAAAAGCACAAAACTTAGCTTACTTAGCTTACCTTTGAAGGCTTTGCACAGGTCAAACTCTGTATTTCATCATAAACTTGGTCTCAATCTGTCCATAAGGATCCAGCGAATAAAATCCAGTAAAACAATTTAGTCCAAAATACGTGTTATATCCATTACGATGTGTGATCCGGCAGCATGCTCCCCCTCCCCCCTCCCCTTCCCCTTCTCTCCTTCGCTCCTGGCTGCATATGTGAGCAGAGGACCGAAGGAGAGAGAGAGAGAAGGGGAGGGGAAGGGGGGGCCATCTGCAGCGCGGCTAAGCAGCTGTTAGCCGGAGCCGAGGCAAAGGATGAGCCCAAATGTCCTTCTGCGGCTCTCGTATTCAAAATGGCTGCCTCTATATGGGGAAGATCCCCCTTTTATGTGACTATATCTAAGTCCAAAAGAATACTTTGATTTCATGATGGAAGTGAAAAGGCTTGGAAAACAATGTATTTTTGAATGGGTATCTTCAATTTCAGTAATTAACAGGTAAAAATCTTACACACTGTCCCTTTAAAAACATGAAAATTGCATTTGAAACAGTTTGCAGTAGTCCAAAGTTCTTCCTCACTTCCCTTATGCATTCAGAACATCCAAATTATTCACCATGATGAGTTTATGAGAGCTTTTCACAACTTTTAGAGACCAGGGCGGAGTCATGGTAACATATGACAACAACTAGAATGCTAATATCACACTTACTTATTGTTTGTTGGACAATAAAATGCTTTAGAATTAAATGCAAACCTGTTGAAATCCAGTTTGTTTACACCTAAAATGTCTCTCTCTGATCTGAATGGTCACTAACTAAACCTCATCACCTGCAGCCATCATGGATCAGTGCTAGTGCAGCCTTTGCAGCTCAGGGAGGGAATTCTGGAGGTCCTGAGCTTCACATGAGACATGGTCTGTACATATACTGAGGATGAAACAAACTTGGATGTGTCCTATATCTGCAGGTTAATGCTCTGGAGACACTGGGTCAGTTGTGTCTTCTAATATAATCTATTATTATTATTATTATTATTATTATTATTATTATTATTATTATTATTATTATTATTATTATTATTATTATTATTATTATTATTATTATTATTAGTGCTGTCATGCGATTAAAAAATAATCTAATTAATCACAGGATTTGTAATTAATTAATCTAATTAATAACATTTTTTTAAATATATATTTTTAGGTGGTTTATTGTGCTCTCCCACAGTGCAAAAAAGATGTCAAACGTGTGATATAGTGGTACAATGAAAAGACTGCAGACTTCTCCTTTAAGTCTTTAAGTCTTTCACTCACTCTCTCTCCGTGCATGTTACCTCCACTGTGACCAAGACAAGACTGAAACCTGCAGAGTGCACCTGTATACCCCCATTCCACCTCCCACATTACATAACATTCATTCGAAAGCTCATTTACACCATTCCACTATTAAATGGCGAATATTTCTGGTGCCAAAAGTTGAGCATGTACAGTAGCTTTCATGCAACGTCAATAAATAATATACAAAGCTTCAAATATACAGAGAATGCAAATAATTGCCCGTGTAAATTACTTATGGCTCACATGACCCCTGGAATCCCTGGATTACCGGCGCGGATGTGTCCAGACCATCGCACCACGGGAGGAGGGAGGAGGCGGCACCGCGGGGGTGAGTAATGATCGGGTTTATCGTGATTCGGATGGGCAAAACTAATGCTTCTTAAGTGTGCACCCTTAGACGCGGCAGAACACGATGTTTGAATTATTTTTAATTTATTTTAGTAGCAGTAATTTTAAGTAAACCTTCTCAATATTTTTCAAATTCAAAATAAGAATTTCACCTTTTAAATATTTAGTACAGATATTTTCAAGTGCTCAAATTCAACAGTCAAAATACAGTGTGAAATTCACAGTGAAAAATTTCACAACAAAGAACATAGAAACAATCGATCATAGGAGTGAGGAGGACAGAGGGTGTGTCCTATTGGCCGCTCTCATCTGTGGGCGGGGTTTACACTTTACAAATAAAACAGAAGAGGTTTTGATGAGGCTAATTCTGACTAATCAGATTGTTTCACGGCACCATTTCCTGTTTGTTACTAAGTCACATCACACAGGATCGAGTGTTTCTGCCTTGGCATCTTGGATCTTTGTTGCAAAATTTTTCCTCGCTGAATTTTGACTGTTGAATTTGAGGGCATGAAAATATTTCCGATGAATATTTAAAAAGGGATTTGTTATATTGAATTTGTTTAGACAATAGAATGTGATTTTTAAAGGTCCCATGGCATGAAATTTTCACTTTCTGAGGTTTTTGAACGTTAATGTGAGCTCCCCTACCCTGTTTACCCCCCCCCCCCATGGTTAAAAGTTGCGAAATGTCTAAACTGAGCATTTGCGATCCTTTTCTGCGTTACAAAAAATCGGAGCTCAAACCGGTGAGTTTGAACAAGGCACCTTATTGACGTCAGATCGAAAAAAGAAATGCAAATGCAGTTCCACCCCCGTCTGTCTGTACTCAGCGTCTCTGTAAATCACGCCCAGAGAGTTTGGACTGCGAATGCGCTAGGCAATGCAAAATGCGTTTTTTTATTTACCTGGAGGCACGTCCGAGTGTTTCTAGGCTCGGAAGTCCTTTATCTGAGCCTCTGGACCTTTGAACAGCAGTGGTTTAATTTTATTTTATGTTGAAATGTGTTTATTTTTCAATGGAACGCTTCAAATCTCTCCCCCGTGCAAAAACAAGGAAATGGATCAGCTGTCGGCTCTGAGCTCTGAGCGGAGAGTTTGGCCACGCCCCCACCCTCTACTATTGGCCATCTGTTTTCTCCTCATTTGCATTCAAGCAACAACGCCCAGAATAAAGAGTTTGAGAGAGATATTTATGACTCTTTCTCATCTTATCTCTGTTTCTCATGCACTGAGTGTTGATTTTGAAGAAGGATTCATTTACAGTATTAGGGAACCATTAAGGAGCCATATAAAAGCATCAAGAAGTACCATGTCATGGGATCTTTAACATCAAATAGTACAACTTTCCTTTCTATTCCCATGTGGTCTTATATCTGTGTAATCCCTCAGTGGTTCTGTAGGTTCCACAGTGCTCCATGGGCGTATACTAGTCTATGTGCTCTTATACAGCTCAACATCATTCTAAAGCTGTTCAGGAATTTTTTGCGCTGTGAATGTGACTTTTTTAGTATCTTTTCTTTTTACTTTAATAGTGCAGGCTACAGTCGCTTTAATCTTTTATTTGCTATAGCCCCATTGTGTTGTAATGTGTTTTTCTTGGCAAACTCTGGCCTCTGTGTGTCTCCCTGGTTGTTTTGGAGCTGGCTCTTACATAACTTGGGCCAAACCTTGACTGTATTTTTAGTATTGACATTTCTCATATTTTGTCCTCACCTGGTCTCTGGTCTCTGTTCTCCTCTCTCCTGGACGTCTTTTGCTTTTGGAGGTTTTCAGTTTTTTTTTTGTTTTTTTTTAGTGCCTGCTCTCTGCGTGGGTTCAAAGCACAATTTAGCTAAGCCTCCTCAACCTTTTCCTTCGGTCAAGATCTACACGGCAAAAAGAACTGCCTGGATGAGCTCAAATCAACTGAATTCTTTGTTTTGTTTCATTCACACATGTTTAATTAACACAGAGACCCTGCATAGTTAAAGGCTCTCAAACAGAAAACACTGTTCCACCTTGTGATGTCATGCGGTAATACAGGAAGTGCTCCACTGTGTTTTCAAACTCCCATCTCCATGCACCTTCACTAGAATCATGTGGATAATTTCAGCCCTTCTCTATCTCTACTGAACTAAGGGTAAATAGTTAGCTTAAAAACTACCACTACATGACATCACAAGGTGGAACAGAGCATCTTGAACTTAATAATCATAAAGGGTTATTCAGACATGTGTGAATGAAAAAAAAACACTCCAGGTCTGTTTTTGAGGAGGTAGCAACTAGGGATGCAAATTATCGATTAATTCATTAATCTATAGTTGATTGACCTGATCGATCGATTAACGATTAACTGATAAGAGGCGTTTTTCACCTGAATTTTAGTGGTTCAATAGGATCTTTAAGAATATAAGCTATAGTAACATAACACTGAGTCAAAAATATATCATAGTATTATTATATTGTATATTCCTCAATTAATTATTCCTTAGTAAAAAGAAGACAAATGTATTGATGCTGGATAACAAAATACAGTAATCCCTCGCTCTATCGCGGTTCACGGATTTTTTTAAATTTTTTTATAGTATAACTTTTTTTTTTTTATAGTGTAACATTGTGTTCTGCGTCCTGATTGGCTAAGAGACTAGACCAGGACTAAACGTGGATTAAACCAGGTCTAGACCAGAAATAAACCAGGTCTAAACCTGGACTGGCCCTGGACTAAACCAGGACTGGACCAGGTCTAGACCTGGACTAAACCAGGATTAAACCACCACGTGCTGCTGCTGGTTTCGTGCGGCTGGTTTGTGGCTCGGGCTGAGACTTCCGGGCGCCGCAGTTCGATCTCGTGCTCAGCAGCTCCGGTGTACGCGCGGGCAGTGCCGTTGAGTGAGCGCGGTTGCCTTGTTTCGTGACCACGCAGGTGCGCGTGTCCGCGATTAACGATTAATTGCAATTAATGCATTTTGTTTGTCTTGATCGACAATCGATCGAAGTCGATTAATTGTTGACATCCCTAGTAGCAACATTATAACACGACTTAAAGCTCACAGGAGACAGCGTTTGTGTAACATCGAACCTAATATACTAGTAGAACTTTTGTGGTGCCTGCTTGTCTCCATGGAGATGTTATTCTTTGTCTAAAATGTTCCATATTATGATATTAAACTTATTTATTTATTGCATGGAGACAATGCTTTTGACGTCATCAGGTCGAGGCACAGGCAAGGTATAATACCTACCGGCTGGTTAGCTCAACTGGTAAGTCACTGACTTTCCCCGGGGGATGTGGGTTCAAATCCTGAAAAGGATGGGTGAGGACAGAGGAGATCCTGAAAAGGATGGGTCAAATGCAGAAGTCAAATTTCTCCTGTGTGTCACTGTGTGTCACTGTGTGTGAGACCAAATAAAGACTTAATCTTAGTAGTTTTGTATTTTTCATTATAGTTTAGTTTTAGTTAGTTTTGACTTTTTTCCTCTAATTCAGTTAGTTTTAATTAGTTTTTAGAGTGGCTGTGATAGTTTTAGTTAGTTTTCTTTTTTTTTTTTTTCTAACTGCTCAGTTTTAGTTTAGTTTTTATTAGTTTTAGTTTTTGGGTTATACTTTGGGTTATTTGTCAAGTACAAGAAGATTAAAAAAGAAAGTATTGTGTTATCAAACTTACAACAAACAAATACAATTGTACGTAAATGTACTTTGAGATTCGTGGAATTTTTCTCTTCCAATCCAATCCACGGCTTGTAAATAAACTGATAAAGATGAAAATGAAGAGCAATTTATTTATAATTTCATTTTTAGTCGTTTTTTTATTTAGTCAATTGTCGTTTTTATTTATTTCAGTTAATGGAAATAAATCGTTCGCTTTCGTTAACTATAATAACCTTGGTTACAGGTCAAATCTGTGGAAAGGCGAGCCAGTAAGAATTCAATTAAGAATGTGTGTTTATCCAGGTATTTTGTAGTGTGGACACTTGAATACAGGTTAGTCGGGTCTTGTGAATGCTGTAGAAACACACACTTACACACACATGTATGTGTGACCTTTTAATTGGCACCATCAACCTGTCCAGGGACAAGAGATGAAATTAGCCTGTGGCTATAATCTGTCATATTTACATATATATTATATGTTCATTAATGTGCACTGTCCCTTTCAGATAAATAAATAAATAAATGCACACATTCACACACACTCACACACACATGCACACACATGCACACACTCACACACACTCACACACACATGCACACACATGCACACACTCACACATGCACACACTCACACATGCACACACATGCCCTGTACACTGTTTAGTCGTGTGTCAGAGCTCCATCCATCTAAAACAGGTGCTCATTCAAATTCAGCCCTGACACTGGACAGAGGTGAAAGGAGAGAGGGAGAGGAGGAGAGGAGAAAGAAAGGAAGGGGGGAGAGATGGAGGGAAGGGGGGTAGGACAGAGGAGAGTGGGAGAAGAAAGAGAGAGGGGCTAGAGGAGGGGCAAGGGGGAGAGGTAGAGGGGAAGGTGTGTGGAAACGAGAGAGGCAGAGATGGAGGAGGGAGGAGAGAGGCAGGGGGAGCTAGAGGAGGGATATGGGGAGAGATAGAGGAGAGTGGGAGAGGAGGAGAGAGGAAGAGAGGGAGATGTAGTGAGGGAGCAAGAGGAAGAAGGAGAGCAGGAGGAAAAGAGAGAGGGAGGGTGAGAGATGGAGGAGATGGTGTACGGCAAAAAGAGGGAGGTAGAGTTGGAGGAGAGTGGGAGAAGGGGAGAAAAAGAGAGGGAGCAGGGGAGCAAGAGGGGGAAGAGACAGGAGGGGAGAGAGGCAGAGATAGAGGAGAGTGGGAGAAAAGGAGGAGGAGAGATGGAGGAGGAGGAGGAGGAGGAGGGGGGTGGGGAGAGGAGAGAAGCAGAGATGGATGAGAGATGGGAGAAGAAGAATAGAGGGAAGAAGGGGAGGAAGAGAGAGAAGAGAGAAACGAGAGGGGGGCTGGAGGAGAGGAGAGAGGTAGAGATGGAGGAGAGTGGGAGAAGAAGAATAGAGGGAGCAGGGGAGTAAGAGAGGGAAGAGAGAAATGAGAGAGGGGGAGCTAGAGGAGGGGAGAGGGTGAGAGAGTGGGAGAAGAGGAGGAGGAGGACAGTAGAGAGGTGGAGACGGAAGAGAGTGGGAGGAGAGGAGGAGAGAGAGAGACGTAGTGAGTGAAAGAGGGAGACGGCGAGGAGGGGAGAGGGTGAGAGATGGAGGACAGTGGGGGAAGCAGAGGAGGAGGAGAGGAGAGAGGTAGAGATGAAGGAGAGTGGGAGAATAGAAGGAGAGGGTGAAATGGAGGAAGAGGTGTGTGAAGAGAAAAGAGGAGGAGGGAGAGATGTAGTGAGCTAAAGAGGGAGATGGCGAGGAGGGGAGAGGGAGGAAAGAGGGAGGTATAACATGTACAATCCATACTACAGCTCAAATATCTTCATTACTGTGCTCACATCAGTTTGTTTACCCAAGACAACAGGAGGTAGATTGCGACTGTGTCATTATCATCTCCGTTTAGTATTTAACCCTCCGGTCGTGTTCGCCTCCAGCCCCCTACTTTAGTGTTCCCGGTCAAAATTGACCGGTCTGTTTTAACTGCTCTTAAATAAGCTGATTTTTTTTTTTTCAACACCAATTTTTTTATTAAACATTCTTTAGTTGAGAACAATGTTTCAAAGTAGTGTCTAACAACAATTTATAGAAGTAAACATTAAATAACATCAGTGAAAATACAATTGGGCACTGAAAATGAACTACAAAATGAACATATAACACAAAAAATAAATGGAAAACCAAACACCAAACTCAACAGTGTGTGTGTGTGTGTGTGTGTGTGTGTGTGTGTGTGTGTGTGTGTGTGTGTGTGTGTGTGTGTGTGTGTGTGTGTGTGTGTGTGTGTGTGTGTGTGTGTGTGTGTGTGTGTGTGTGTGTATTCATGCACATGAGTGGCATGTGACACTCAGGTCAGAGTGGGCCTTGCAAACATAAGCATGACATTTGCAGCATGTCAGGCTCGTTTTGATGTCTGTAGGGGCACAGAGGCCACAACGCTTCCTTTTCTGCCCATGTCCTTGTTGGGGGAGAGCAGCCAGGGCTGGGGCTGGAGTTTGCATGCTCCTAACCAGACTGGCAAAGGCTGGTGTGCGGGGAATGTGCTGGAGTCGCTGTATAAGAGGAGTCACCAAAGCTTTCCCCAGCTCTGCGAGGAAAAGTCTTCTCTTGAAACTTTTCCCGATTCCAGGTTGGGTCGATTGCTGTCCACACCACATACGTGTTGAAAGCTAACACATCCAGGATGTTGTAGAACAGTGCCACAGGCCAGCGAGCCGTCATCCGCTTACAGGTGTATGTACGAGTAAGCTGCAATAAAGGAACAATAAATAATAAGAGATTAGGAACAATATTCAATCTGTCGTACACAAAATGCTATGGTTGACCTAGATAAAAATAAAATAAAATGCATGATGAGACTTTACATTACCTTATCAAGGCAGTCAAAGCCTCCCTTGTTCTTGTTGTAGTCCTGGATCATCAGGGGCTTCCTGTCCTCTGTGGTGCTGACAGCGGTGTCTTTGTGTACTGTGCTCATCAGGATGACATTTCTGTTCTTCTTGGGAACGTATGACACAAGAGTGTGAGTGTCAGTGAATGCAAACTGTGATGAGAGTGCCTGTCTTCCTCTGGTCGATACCAGCGCAGGGGGAAGTTCGGGCTTGTTCTTCCTCACTGTCCCTACCATGGTGAGCTTTCTTTTCAGTAGCTCCTGACCAAGAGCATGTGATGTGAAGAAGTTGTCACATGTGATATTATGCCCTTGGAGACCGGTTGTCATGTCCAGCACAACACGCATACCCTGGTGTGTGTGTGTGTGTGTGTGTGTGTTTGTGTGTGTGTGTGTGTGTGTGTGTATGTGTGTGTGTGTGAGAGAGAGAGAGCTGGGGCAGTGTGTATGTGGATGTTTTCTGTATGTTGAATGAATTTACTCTGGATACCCATTCATTTCCTATGGCGGTCACTTTTGACCAGGAACACCACAGGTGTAACAAGGTTGATTAAAACACTCAAAATTGAATGAAATAGGTGATCATCACTTTTATATGTTCAAGTCCACAGTGTGGAGGATATCATAAGGTCTTGAGGTAATCAGATGAAAAACATAATATTTATGAGTATTATAAGTTGTAAAACGGTCAGATTTGACCCGAACACGACAGGAGGGTTAAATCTCTTCTTCCGTTCCTTGAAAAACAGAATCGTCCCGTATTCAGAACAAAAGTACATGTCTCGTATTAAACTTCGTATTAAACTGTGGGCCGCGCGAGCCCGTGTCTGGAGGCCCCCCCCCCCCGAGCTTCTCACTGCAGCCTGTGCGCTCATCTGGAGCCGCGGCGCGCGTGCAGCATGTTCGCTACAGCGTGTACCTTCGCTTCACGTCCTCCTTTTCACACAGGAGGAGCCTGTGTACGCTATACGCGGGGAAGAGTGACAGTGCATTTGGTAAATGTGCAGAGGTAAATACCACTGCAAAACCAGTAAGAGAATGTGACTCCAGGTAGGAAGTTGAAAAAACAGGTTACGCAATTCAAGCGCAGCTCACAACTGTGGGTGAGGGTCCAGAAAATCGGTCTGTGTGGCACAGAAGTGTTTAAGTGCACCGTACAGTTTTCAGCGTAGCACTTATTTTAAGATTAAAATTAACATTTATCAGATAAAATGGAGATAGATTTATGAAAACTTATTTATGTGAGTCAGCCTTTTCCCACATGAAGATCATTAAGTCCAAGTCCTGTTCCACCATGACTGATGATCAATTAGAAATGTGCTTGAGTCTGGCTGTCAGCAGCTACTGTCCAGACTACACATCCCGAACTGATTCCATCCAGTGCAAGTCACATTTTGTGAGAAGTTAGTGCAAAGTGGCTGAAATGACCCCAGATTGCATCTCAGAGCATCTAGAGTCAAACATTTTCCGGGGGGGCATGCCCTCGGACCCCCCTAGCTTTTCGGTGACTTTCAGCTTTTTTCCATTACTGGTCACTTTCATCCCTGTTTATATTAATTTATACAGTATTAAGTTAAGCAGGACAGATATTTCTTTTATTCTGTTAATTTTGTTATTTTGTATTAAAAATAAATTGCTGATAATTATTTATTTTCCCTGTGTTCATATCACTCAGATATGCATCTAATTAAATTCAGGTTTGAGTCAAATAGTTTAAAAAATCGCTTCACACACACAAAAAAGCCAGAAAAATTGCAATTCAATTTTTTCTTAAAATCGTTCAGCCCTAGAAGATGCATTGTATAACTTTTCTGGTAGTCAACATGTCAAATATTTTTTCCATCCAGATGTTATTGCTTTGTCTGGAATGTTAAACAGTATGGCTTTAAATGTTTCTATCTTCATGCAGACCAAACCAGACCAAGTTACCAGATCTGTGGAGAGGCGACCCCGCTCACAGTCAGGATGGTGTTTTTCTAGATGTTTTTGAGCTAAAACCACCTGTAATGTAATAAATGTAAGGTAGAGCTGTTTAATGCCATACAGTGGAACATTCCAGGCAGAGAAATGATATAAAACCAAGCGGGTGATGGACTTACATAGTGCATCTTTAAGTGCACTACGTTTTACTTTATGTTCCACCTCTAAAGATAGGACTTTTAAGACGCACAGAAGACCACTTTGGATTAATGGATTCATGAAACAAAACACAACTCCAGGTCTGGTTTAGTCCTGGTTTAGACTTGACTTAGTTCTTGTTTAGTCTTTGAGTAGACCTGGTTTAGTCTTACGTTAGACTTGGTTTTGTTCTGGTTTAGTTCTGCTCTAGCCCTGGTTTAGTCCTGTGTTAGACTTGTTTTAGTCCTGGTTTAATCCTATGTTAGACTTGTTTTAGTACTGGTCTAGTACTGCTTTTAATGTTTCTTAGTATTTAATGTTTTAATGTTTTTCTGATTGTTTATTGTTTTGTTACTTGTTTTATTACTGATTTTACCTCTTGTACAGCATCTTTGAGTGTCTTGAAAAGCGCTTTATAAATAAAAAATATTATTATTATTATTATTATTATTATTATTATTATTATTATTATTATTATTATTATTATTATTATTATTATTATTATAGTCCTGTTTTAGTCCTGGTTTAGTTCTGGTTTAGTCCTGGTCTAGTCCTGTTTTAGTCCTAGTTTAATCCTGGGTTAGATTTAGTTTAGTCTTGGGTTAGGCTTGGTTTAGTCTAGTCCTGTTTTAGTCCTGCTTTAGTCCTGGTTTAGTCTTGGTTTAGACCTGTTTTAGTCCTGCTTTAGTCCTGGTTTAGTCTTGGTTTAGACCTGTTTTAGTCCTGCTTTAGTCTTGCTTTAGTTCTGGGTTAGACTTGGTTTAGTCCTGGGTTAGACTTGTTTTAGTCCTGGTTTAGTCCTGGGTTAGACTTGGTTTTGTCACTATTTCCTCCGCTTGTCTCCGTCCCTCTCCTGTCCTGTCCTGTCCTGTCCTCACTCCTCCTCCTCTTGTCTCCGTCCCTCTCCTGTCCTGTCCTGTCCTCACTCCTCCTCCTCTTGTCTCCGTCCCTCTCCTGTCCCTGTCCTGTCCTGTCCTCACTCCTCCTCCACTTGTCTCTGTCCCTGTCCTGTCCTCACTCCTCCTCCTCTTGTCTCTGTCCCTCTCCTGTCCTGTCCTGTCCCCTCACTCCTCCTCCTCTTGTCTCCGTCCCTCTCCTGTCCTGTCCTGTCCTCACTCCTCCTCCTCTTGTCTCTGTCCCTCTCCTGTCCTGTCCTGTCTTCACTCCTCCTCCACTTGTCTCCGTCCCTCTCCTGTCCTGTCCTGTCCTGTCTTCACTCCTCCTCCTCTTGTCTCTGTCCCTCTCCTGTCCTGTCCTGTCTTCACTCCTCCTCCTCTTGTCTCCATCCCTCTCCTGTCCTGTCCTGTCCTGTCTTCACTCCTCCTCCACTTGTCTCCATCCCTCTCCTGTCCTGTCCTGTCTTCACTCCTCCTCCACTTGTCTCCATCCCTCTCCTGTCCTGTCCTGTCCTGTCTTCACTCCTCCTCCACTTGTCTCCGTCCCTCTCCTGTCCTGTTCTTTCCTGTCCTGTCTTCACTCCTCCTCCACTTGTCTCCGTCCCTCTCCTGTCCTGTCCTGTCCTCACTCACTCACATCATCATTTCTCTCGTATATGTCCCTTGTGTTAAAGTGTTTGTCTTTTATAAGCCTCTTTGTGCTTTATGGGGCTCTCCTCTCCTCCATCTCTCCTCCATCTCTCCTCCCTCTCTCCTCTATCCCTCTGCTTCAGTCTGCCCAGGTTGTATATTCTCTCCATCCTGTCTCTACGAGGAGAAGAACAGCATTGTGGGAAATAGCCGTATCGTTTTTCAAATAAAGTGTTCAGATTTAAAGCCTGTAGTTTGATGCCGCTGTCTGCCCGCGTGATTTTGAGCTTAGAGTGGACAATACGCCAGGAGATTTATGGAACAATTTTCTCTACGCCGACAAAACATGGTGGGAAGTACTCAGATACGTTTACTTAAAGGCGCTGTATCTGATTTTTTATGTCTTAAAAATGTGATTTTAAGTTTTTCCTCACTTACAATATGTATTCAGAGTATTGTAAGTATTCACAACGATGCTTTGATAAGAGCTTTTCACAATTTAGACTTGGTTTGACTTGGTTTGGACATGTGTGAATGAAACAAAACACCACTCTGGGTTGTTTTTTATAAAATGGTTTAAAGCTCACAAGAGTCACTTTTGTGTAATATAGGACCTTTAAATTGTATAATCAAAACAATATTGTCAGTGCAGAATCTGAAAATTATTGTGTGACTTTGGCTCAGCGTTCTACCGGCACACTGTGACTAACCAAAACTCCAATTATAATTTGATTTCAGTAACAATTTGGAAAAAAAGATAAAAAGCTTAGTGCTGCAGGAGAGGGAAATACGAGTCATTTTTTCAGCCAATATTTTCAAATTTGTTCAAAATTGGTTTGAAATTCGTTTGTGCTTCTACAAATCTTTTGGTGATTGTAGTTTGACTACCTCAGGCCTCTACACTTTGTTTTTCTTGGATAACTTTGTTAGATACAGTATTGTTAGGTAAACAAATACACAAAATACCTATGCAAAAACAGAAAAATACTATAGTAACAGTATTCGTAGTAGCAGTCATGATAGCAGTGATAGTAGTAGTAGTAGTAGTTGTCGTAGTAGCGGTGGTAGTTGTAGGTAGTAGTAGTAGTAGCGGTAGTAGTACTATTAGTAGTAGTAGTAGTAGTAGCAACAGTAGTAGCAATAGTAGTAGCGATAGAAGCAGTAGTATTATCAGTAGTAGTAGCTGTAATAGTACTAGTAGTAGTGCTCGTAGTAACAGTAGTGGTAGCAGTCATAGCAGCAGTAGTAGTAGCAGTAGTAGTAGCAATAGTAATAGCAATAGTAGTAGCAAATGTAGTAGTGGTAGTAGTAGCAGCAGTAGTAGCAGTAGTAGTAGTAGCAATTATAATAGTGGTAGTAACAACAGTAATAGTATCAGTAATAGTAGCTGTAGTAGTGGTAGTAGTAGTAGCAATAGTAGTAGTAGTAGCAGTAGTAGTAGTAGTAGCAGTAGTAGTAGTAGTAGTAGTAGTAGTAGTAGTAGTAGCAGTAGTAGTAGTAGCAGTAGTAGTAGTAGTAGCAATAGTAGTAGTAGTAGTAGTAGTAGTAGTAGTAGTAGTAGTAGTAGTAGTAGCAGTAGTAGTAGTAGTAGTAGTAGTAGTAGTAGTAGTAGTAGTAGTAGCAACAGTTAGAATAGTAGTAATAGTTGCTGCAGTATTTTCAAAATGTGAAAATGAATTGTGTGCAGATTTGCAGTGTAAAGTTCCTAAAGACGCCATTAGCTCTGGTACAAGAGCTTAAGCCTTATTTCCACTAATGACGTTCATTCTAATCCCTGTAGTGATAAAGAGCCAGTCAAAGCCTCCCCGGGGCCCCTCTGTGCCTCAGCTTAGCCCAGGCGCGGGGCTCTGTTCGGGGCATGAGCTCCGTCTCACCCCCTGTGCCTAGATGTAGCACCATGGACAGTTCACTGGACCCACAAAACTGGAACTAATCCCGTTCTAAGAATGTGATTGAAATGAGTGTGGAGAAATGAAGAGCGCAGAGGTTTAAACGTCAGCTCAGGGGCCAGGCTGTGTGGTCCGCTGCGTTTAAAAACACATTTTGTACGTTTCATTCACTGGTTTCACTTTTCTGTTATATAAACCATTTTGAGGACTATTTCCCACTTAAAAAGACATAATATTTTTAAATAGTTAATCGCTATGGCAAGGGTCCAATAGTTCACCATGGGAATGTTATCTTTCACATTTTATGAGCTGCGAAACGCACTCGACCGAATAACTGGACAAATATTTTGTCCAGTTGACAAATTGAATTTCTCCTTTTGCCTTTCACATTTTACATTACATACCCTGTTTAGTGCTAGTTTTAGACTTTGTTGAAAACTGGTTTAGACCTGGTATAGATCTGGTTTTATTCCATAGTCAAAACTGGTTTAGTTTCAGCTTAGACCTGGCTTTAGTCCGTGATTCAATCCTTCGTCAGTCATATTGAGTCCTGGTTTAGACCTGGTTTAGTTCTGGGTTGGTTCTGGTTGGTTCCTAGTCTGCAGGTTTAAGTATTTATCAGAGGTTCTTAAGACTTGGTTTGGGCTTAGATCTGGTTTAGATCTGGTTTAGTTCTAGTAGAGTCCTGGGTTAGACTTGGTTTAGTCCTGATTTAGACTTGGCTTTGTTTGTCTTTGTTTAGCCCTGGTCTAGTCCTGGTTTAATCCTGGTTTAGACCTGGTTTAGTCCCGGTTTAGTCTTGCATTACACTTGGTTTAGTTCTGGTTTAATTCTGGTTTTGTCCTGGGTTAGAATTGGTTTAGTCCCAGTTCAAACCTGGCTTAATCCTTGTTTTGTCTTTGAGTAGACCTGGTTTAATTCTGTTTTAGACTTGACTTACTTCTTGTTTGGTTCTTGAGTAAACCTGTCATGGTTTAGTCCTGGTTTTTATCCCCTTGTGGTGTGTTTTTATTTCTCAGTGTTCAGTATCTTTTCAAATCAAAACTTTCCATTCATTTTTATTTCTCATAAAGTTACAAATCCAAATCCTTGTTTCTTTCACGGAGACGGAGCAACAAAATATTTCAAACTTTCCGTTCCACCTCACAATAGAAGAAGATCGCGAGCTCAAAGACACAAAAACAGCAAATAAGAGATCAGTCCAAACAGCAACAAAGAAGATTCTCTTTCATTTTTCCTGGTCGTTCTTCTGCAACAAAACAATATTAAACCTGTCAGCGAGCCTTTTCACTGTTTACTCACTGCTAAAATCATCCACCGTATTTCCAAAAGCAGGTGTTTGAAGACTTTGACAAAATTAAATGTTTCAAAACAGGATTCAGTAGCGTGGTAAATAAATATAATACAATGTGGCTGAACAGTAACTTGTTAGGACGTTGTTTAGCTAATGATTTGGCCACTTGTCCGAAGAGAAAGGCTCAAACTTCCCGGCAATTGAACCCAAGACTTTTTTGAATATACTATATATCCTATAGAACAACAGGTGAATACAGGGTAGTAAAATCTACTCAATTAAAGTGTTGTTACTCTAAAGAGGGAGTATTTTTTTACTTCTGTGGGGTATTAACTGCTAACACAAGCAGTTAATGCATTTAACTTGGTTTAGTCCTGGTTTAGTTCTGAGTTTGATTTGGTGGAGTCCCAGTCCCAGTGCTTAGCTTTCTCCTTGTTTGGTCTTTGAGTAGACCTGGTTTAGTCTTGGTTTAGTTCTGGTTTAGTTCTGGGTTAGACTTGTAGTCCCAGTTCAAACCTGGCATAGGCCTTGTTTGGTCCTTGAGTAGACCTGGTATGGTCTTGGTTTAGCTTTGGTTTAGTCCTGGGTTAATATGCAGGATTATTTAAACATGTGTGAATGAAACAAAACTCCAGGTGTGTTTTTGAGGAGGGAATGACATTAAAACATGACTTAAAGCACACAAGAATCATTGTTGTTTAATATAGGACCTTTAATGGAAGAATAACAAATTTAAGATAAACATTTGTTTGATAAAGAGCTAAAATGCCCCCTTCCTCTCCTCCTCTCCTCTGTGTAATAACTGATGACTATAGTTTATGGCGTATCTTTATCAGAGCGTGCGTTGCCATGGAGATGATGTATAAAAGCAAGCTCTTATAGATGGAACAGTAAATATATTTTTAGTGTTTGGATGATGACTTTAGAGCTGGAGTTTATGCTCTGGAGGAAAGCTGTGAGAAGATGACTCAAATGAACGTCAGCTCAGACTCGGGGTGTGTGTGTGGGATGGGAAGGGGGGTGGGGGGGTGTTCTACAGAGAATATATCCAATCCACTTTATTTATATAGCACATTTCATAAACTAAAAGCGTTTCCAAAGTGCTGCACAGAAACATCATTTAAAATAAACAAATAATCACAGAAACAAGTGTGCATACAAATAAATATACCATAAAATAATATAAAAAAATATAGAATAAATAAAACAATAAAATAAAAAAGAAATAAATAAATGAAAATAAAAACGCTAAAAAAGAAATAAATGAATACTCTAAGAACAATAAAAATAATTAAAAAACCCTAAAATACAATAAAAGACAACAGAGGACCACACAACTCACGTGGTGTTAAAAGCCAGAGAATAAAAGTGGGTCTTAAGACGAGACTTAAAACTCTCCACTGAGGGAGCTGCTCAGACGTGGGGGGGGCAGGGCGTTCCATAGCTTAGGACCAACCACAGAAAAAGCTCTGTCCCCTCTGGATTTAAGTCTGGTCCTAGGCACCACCAGCTGGAGCTGGTCCTCAGACCTCAGAGCGCGCGCCGGAGTGTAAATTTGGATGAGGTCCGAGATGTAATCCGGGGCCATTCCATTCAAAGCTTTAAAAACAAACAATAAAATTTTAAAATCAATTCTAAAATGAACAGGAAGCCAGTGCAAAGACGCAAGAATTGGGGTGATGTGCTCACGTTTTTTGGTTCCTGTTAAAAGTCGTGCCGCGGAGTTCTGGACTAACTGTAGGCGTGAAAGAGCATTATGTGATATGCCAGTATAATATAGAGCTAAACCAGGACTAAACCAGGACTAAACCAGGACTAAACCAGGACTAAACCAGGACTAAACCAGGACTAAACCAGAACTCAGGCAGGGCTAAACCAGGACAAAACCAGGACAAAACTAGGACTCAACCAGGGCTGAACCAGGACTAAACCAGGACTAAACCAGGACTAAACCAGGACTAAACCATGACTAAACCAGGACTAAACCATGACTAAACTAGGATTAAACCAGGACTCAACCAGGGCTAAACCAGGATTAAACCAGGACTTAACTAGGACTAAACCAGGACTAAACCAGGACTGAACCAGGACTAAACTAGGTCTGAACCAGGACTGAACCAGGACTAAACCAGGACTAAACCAGCACTGAACCAGGACTAAACCAGAACTAAACCAGGACTGAACCAGGACTAAACTAGGACTCAACCAGGACTCAACCAGGACTAAACCAGGACAGAACCAGGAATAAACCAGGACTAAACCAGGACTAAACCAGTGCTAAAATTTATGCTGGAGTTTATGCTCTGGAGTTTATGCTGGAAGAAGATCACTCAATGTGATCTTAGGTGTTCTACAGAGAATATAGAGCTAAACCAGGACTAAACCAGGACTAAACTAGGACTCAACCAGGGCTAAACCAGGACAAAACCAGGACTAAACCAGGACTAAACCAGGGCTGAACCAGGACTAAACCAAGACTAAACCAGGACTAAACCAGAACTAAACCAGGACTGAACCAGGACTAAACCAGGACTAAACCAGGACTAAACCAGGACTCAGCCAGGACTAAACCAGGACTAAACCATGACTAAACTAGGACTAAAACAGGACTCAACCAGGGCTAAACCAGGACTAAACCAGGACTTAACTAGGACTCAACCAGGACTCAACCAGGACTAAACTAGGACTCAACCAGGACTAAACCAGGATGGAACCAGGAATAAACCAGGACTAAACTAGGACTAAACCAGGACTAAACCAGGACTGAACCAGAACTAAACTAGGACTCAACCAGGACTAAACCAGGACGGAACCAGAACTAAACCAGGACTAAACCAGGAATAAACCAGGAATAAACCAGGACTAAACCACTGTTAAACATTTTAGGATTAGTGTCTATGTGGAGATGAGCCATTCTAAAGAGAATATACAGTAGAGCTCTTAAGGATGAGGACTGAGTCAGGACTAAACCAGGAATAAACCAGGATTAAACCCGGACTAAACCAGGACTAAAACAGATCTAAACCAGGTCTCCATGGAGCAGCTGGCAGACCCTCCATCAGAGAAGATACATATTGCATCTTTAATTAAAACAGGATTAGGATGTGAGAAGTCCCAAAGAACCTGAAGAGTTTAAGAATAAAGCCAGAGGCGCAGGACTGAGCTGTGGTCTATGTAGGTCTGGACTGGACCAGGACTAGACCAGGACTAAACCAGCACTGGACAAGGACTAAACCGGGACTGAACCAGGACTGATCCAGGACTAAACCAGGACTAAAACCATGAATGAACTTGGTTCAGTCATGGTTTTAGTCCTGGAATGAAACCAGGACTAAAACCAGGAATGAACCAGGATTAAACCAGGATTAAATTAGGACTAAACCAGGACCGGACTTGGACTCCTCTGGTCCACTTTTTTTTGGGTTAAGATTTCCGAGCGCCCTACGCATGTTTCTGTGCACTGCTGATAACAAGAAGGAGAGGGAGAGAAGGAAGAGAGAAGGAGGGGACAGTGACAGAGAGAAAGAGAGAGGGGTTGGGTGGGGGGGCAAGGGGGGAGGGAGAGAGGAAAGAGAGAAAAAAGAAAGAAAGAAAGAAAGAAAGAAAGAAAAGAATGAATGAAATGAGGTGGGAGAGGAGAGCAAAATATGAAATAAAAGAAGAGAAAGGTTAGAAAAGTAAAGGAGGGAGAAGGGAAACACGTGGGGAGAGAGGGAAAAGGAAGAAAAGGAGAGGATGAGGTGAGAGAGAGAGAGAGAAAGGGGGTAGAGAGGAGGAGTGAGAATAAAAGAGAGCATAATGAATTAAAACATGAGAGCTGAATAGAAGAGTGAAGAGCAGAAAAAGAGTCAAATGCAAATGAAGTTGGATGAATTTTTTCAATGAGTCTCACATTTGAATTATTTATTATGAATGTGTACTTTTTGTAACTCACTAAATGTACTTCAAAATCAGGACTAAACCAGGGCTAAAACTAGGACTAAACCAGGACTAAACCAGGGCCAAAACTAGGATTAAACCAGGACTAAACAAGGACCAAAACTAGGATTAAGCCAGGACTATACTAGGACTAAACCAGGAGTAATTTAGGGGAAATTAAGTAAATCCTGTTCATGTCTTTGTAGTGGTGGTGGATGAAGTACTCATTTATGTTACCTAAGTAAAAGTACAGATACAGAGGCAAAAAGTTACTCTAAAGTTACTGAGTAAAAGTAAAGTAGCACATAAAAAATAAAATAAAAATCAACTTAAAGGTGCATTATGTAACTTTTCTGGTGGAGGGTCCGTCAAATGCTTTTCTTCATGGAGATGTTATTTCTTTGTACCCACTTTAAAATGCACTTCAGTAAAGTTTACATACTTAAAAAATGGCATATTTAGTATTACTACTTCTTTACCTTCCATCACTCATTTAGTGCGTGTACTTGTGTTTGAGTCTCCCGGTTATGATCAGGTTTTTTGAGTATCCTGGTTATGTGTCCATGTAGATGCAGTATCCTCATTTCAATATCCTGGATAAGACAGTATCTTGGTGATGAGAAACCAGGATACGCTTCCTGGGGTTTTCTGAGAATATCCAGGATACTGTGGCATGTGGACGCAGTCTCCTGATTTCTCAAAACTGGTGCTGTATCAAAAACTGTAGGAGCAGTTACTTTCCCAAAATGACTCAAACTCCTACCATGACTTTTTAAGTAATAATATTTATACTTATACTTAAAATAAAGCAGTCCACTTAACACCACACTCACGCTCTTTAACTAAACTGATGCTGTGAGACTCTCTTGTATTTTTCAACTGTTAAAAACACCTTTTACTGAAGTTGTGACTGTTCCACAGTCTCATGTTCTTACTTCAATCAATCAATCAAACTTTATTTATAAAGCGCTTTTCATACCAAAAAAAAAAAAAAAATGTTGTTACCATAGTGACAACTCTAAATATCCAGGATACTCTGATGTACAGAGGAATATGTGACTGACCACAGCAAAACAGGACTCAAGTAATCCCAGGGGCATTTTGAGGTATTCACAGATTCTGAAAGTGTGGCTTCTAAACTTTCCAATGATGCCTTACACATGGAAATCTGACAACATTTGAAGAAGTTGTGGCCATTTGAAAGCAGCACATGGATTTTTGCTGAGCGGAGAAAACAGTTCGTAAAGTTTCCTCACTCTTGGTGTTCTTGCCTCATTTGCATGACATTAAGCTAAGCCCTCCCCCATCACTGACATTACTGTGGTGTGGAGTTTCAGGGCAGGTTTAGTCCTGGTTTAGTCCTGGTTTAGTCCTGGTTTAGTCCTGGTTTAGTCTTGGTTTAGTCCTGGTTTAGTCCTGGTTTAGTCCTGGTTTTAGTCCTGGTTTAGTCCTGGTTTAGCCCTGTTTTAGTCCTGGTTTAGTCCTGGTTTAGTCCTGTTTTAGTCCTGGTTTAGGCCTGGTTTAGTCCCGGTTTTGTCCTGTACACACACGCACGTACACACACGTACACACACATACACACATGCTAATGTTGACACAGGCTGCTGCTTTCACCTAATACCTCCATTTGATGCAGAAATAATATGATAATAATATTACTCACCCCGTGTCGCCGTGTTGTTGGATAATTCGCATGTCTCCAGGTGTATTCACGTATGCGCTTGTATCCCCGGACTTTCTGCTGCTAAAGTATCCGACCGCACTTTGTACACGAGCTCTGGAGAAATGGACCTGTCCTGCACCTGTCCCGAAGGTCTCCCGAACGTGTCATGTGTCCAAGTAGAAGTTAAAAGTCCATTTTCATGTCCTTATTGTCTTGCAGTGCTCTGTATATTTACGAGCTCCTCACAGCTGATAGGAGAACAGGGGAAACCCCTTCAGCGCTTCTCGCAATGAAAAACAGCCAATTTGAAATTAAAAATGTATGTTTTTAACGTCACTAATGCTGTTGTCTGAAACATGGAGTGGCTTCTTCATGATCTCAACTAGCACATTCTGCAAAAAAACAAAAATCACAAATAAAAAATAATAATAATAATTCTAATGCAAATATCTCCGTTTCACTAATGCCGACATGCGGCCGGTTTTAGGGTGATACTCGTGTGCATGTAAACACACTCAATGGCTCCATGACATAAACAGGTCTTATTACAGGCAGATTAATGAGAGCAGAGGAACAGAGGATACATCACCTCCTCCAGTATAAAACCTCCTGTAGTACACAAAATGGACTCTTGTGAGGGTTAGGACAGGTTCAAATGTTGTTACTTCATCAAAAACCTACCTGGAGTTGTGTTTTGTTTCATTCGCACATGTTTGAGTAACCCTTTATTATAAGTCTTGTCTACATCTCCAAATCTCAGCATGCTCTGTTCCACCTTGTGATGTCATGTAGTGGTAGTTTTCAGTCGTTTTCTTTCAGTTCAGTAGAGATTAATAATTCCAGGTCTGAATTTTATCAATCTTGGTTGTACTCCATTGTAGGGTCTGGTTCTGTCCATGGTTCTGAAATTGAGACTGAGAAATGTATGGCTTGTGGATTGTTTTTGTGATGCAAGAAAATGATGCTAAAGGTACTCAAGAGCATTTCTCAAGGCCACAAACAATATAAATAATACAGATTATGTGTCCTCTGGATTTTGTCTTGGACGCATGCTGGGTCTCTGGACATAGGGAGCTATCTATGGTACCAAACACTGTAACTGTCCATGGTTCTGAAACACAATCTCACTACATATTTGTTTTCCAACAGTAAAAGATCACAATCGTCATATTTGAGATTAAAAGCTGTTCTTCTCTCTTGTCTCTTGTGTATTTTCCTTTATAAACTGGTTGTATTCATCGGGTATTTACAGAGCTTTTGTCTGATCTCAGGTTTGGTCTCTGGTATTGTCTCTGAATTAGTCTCTGGTCTGGTCTCTGGTGTCTGATCACTGTTATTTGGTCTGGTCTCTGGTCTTGCCTTTGGTCTAGTTTCTGATCTGGTCTCTGGCCTGGTCTCTGGATTAGTTTCTGGTCTCTGGTTGCTGATCTTTGACCTCTGGTCTGGTCTCTAGTCTGGTCTCTGGTCTAGCCTCTGGTCTGGACTCTGGTCTGGTCTCTGGATTAGTCTCTGGTCTGGTCACTGGTCTGGTCTCTGGTCTGGCCTCTGTTCTGGTCGCTTGTCTGGTCTCTAGTCTAATCTCTAGTCTGGTCTCTAGTCTGGTCTCTGGTCTGGTCTCTTTTTTGGTCTCCAATCTGGTCTCTAGTCTGGTCTCTGGCCTGGTCTCTAGTCTGGTCTCTGGTCTGGTCTCTAGTCTGGTCACTGGTCTGGTCTCTGGTCTGGCCTCTGTTCTGGTCTCTGGTCTTGTCTCTTTTCTGGTCTCCAATCTGGTCTCTAGTCTGATCTCTGGTCTGGTCTCTGGATTAGTCTCTGCTCTGGCCTCTGTTCTGGTCTCTGGTCTGTTCTCTGGTTTGGGCTCATTTTAAAGGCAAATTAACATTTTTTTTTACAATCTGAGCCTTCTTTCGGCAATAAAACAAGTAGTTTTACTCACCCATAGCATTTTTCTGTCAATTGGAGCAGTATCGCAGAACTTATGTTGAGCCGTTCTGTTCTAGTAATGATCCCGTATCCGTTAACATGGTGCTGTATCATATGCTCGGGGCATTACTTTGCGGTGTCCAAATAACACAAACTTTAGCACTTTTCAAATCATAGAAGCCCGATGTCTTAATGTAAGATTTCGTTTGAAGGAAAAGTGGCCTGTAATCCGAGATTTAGCCATAGTTTCGAGTAGATGAGGACGCCAGTGCGCATGCGCGGACTGCTCCCGGGACCCAAACATGAAACGCAAAGCTGAAAACTATGGATAAATCTCGGATTACAGGCCACTTTTGCTTCAAACGAAATCTTACATTAAGACATCAGGCTTCTATGATTTGAAAAGTGCTAAAGTTTGTGTTATTTGGAGACCGCAAAGTAATGCCCCGGATACAAATGCTAACGGATACGCTACAACATAACTTTCTTCAAACAGCTCCAAATGACACGAACGTGATATGGGTGAGTCAAACGACTTGTTTTATTACCGAAAGAAGGCTCAGATTGTAAAATAACGTTACTTTTCCTTTAACTAG
Source organism: Paratrypauchen microcephalus (assembly GCA_036785185.1). NCBI lineage: Eukaryota > Metazoa > Chordata > Actinopteri > Gobiiformes > Gobiidae > Paratrypauchen > Paratrypauchen microcephalus. The sequence continues at coordinate 612,412 of JAVJIX010000192.1, forward strand.
ACATATGTCATACATATATTATGACATATACAGAGCTATCCGTGGTACTGAAACACAACCTCTCTACCTTTTTGTACTTGTTTACTCTTTGTAGTTTGGTCTCAGCTCTGAACACACTTTAGTATACAGGACATAGGGAGCTGTCCATGGTACCCACTGCAGTCACAGTCTGTGGTGCTGAATTACAATCTCACCACATTTTTATTTTCCACCAGTAAAAGGATACAATAAAGTCATATTTGAGTTTAAATGTTTTGCTCCTCTCTTCTCACTTTTCTTTTTGTGAGAACTTTCTGAATTTAGTGGGTACTTACAGAACTTATGTCCGGTCTCTGGTCTATGGTCTCTGGTCTTAGGTCTACACTCTGGTCTAGTTTATGGTTTGGTCTATGGTCCAGTCTGGTCTCTGGGCTCAGGTCTAGTCTCTGTTCTGTTCTCTGCTCTGAACACATTTTAATATATAGGACACAGGGAGCTGTTCATGGTACCCACAGCAGTCGCTGTCCATGGTGTTGAAACACAAACTCACTACATCTTTGTTTCCTCCAGCAAAAAGACACAATAAAGTCATATTTGAGTTAAAAGTTCTCATATTTGAGAACTTATGTCTGGTGTCTGGTCATGTTTTGAATAAACTTCAGTGGTTACTTACAGAGCTTATGTCTGGTCTAGTGTCTGGTCTGGTCTCTTGTGTTTTCCTTTCAGTGCGTACTTTGAGAGCTTGTGTCTGGTGTCTGGTCTGGTCTCTGGATAAGTCTCTAGTCTCTTATATATTTTCATCTCAAATCTCCAGTGCGTTCTTTGAGAGCTTGTGTCCGGCTCCTCTGCAGATGAATGGAGTTATCAGAGCTGGTTTAGCCCTGGCTGTGTTCTGACAGGCTTCTGCTTAATGGGCCTGTTTTATTATAACACAGAGCCAGAGCACAGCCTCCTCAGTCGTGGTGCACGGCTCACTCCCTCTTTATCTTGTCATGTCGGGACTGTTGACAAACTCATTAAATGGGGCCAGATAACACAGGCTACAAAACACTTTCTAACCCCACGGAGCGGTGTGTCTGTCTATGAGCTGAGCTGAATTCCAACTCATTACAGCATCGAGAGAGAGAAATAAAACAGATCGCGAGAGATAGAGAGAAAGCAAGAGAGAGAGCAGAGAGAGAAAGAAAGAGCTGAGAGAGAGATGGAGAAAGCCGAGAGAAAGAAAGAGAGCTGAGAAAGAGAGAGAGCAGGAGAAAGAAAGAGCTGAGAGAGAGAGAGAATGAGAGGGAGGAGAGAGGAAGATGGATAGGTAAGAGAGAGAAGTGAGAAAGAAAGAGGGACAGAGGTAGAGAGAGTAGGAGAGAGATAGGGAAGAGAAAGAGAAGAGGGTGAGAGAGAGCTGAGAGAGAGGGAAAGAGCTGAGAGCAAGAGTAAATAGAAAGAAAGAGCTGAGCAAAAGAGGCGGGCAGAGTGAAACAAAGAGAGAGCAGAGAGAAAGCGAGAGCTGAGAGAGCGGGGGGACATAAAGACAGAAAGAGAGAGCAGAGAGGAAAAGAGAGTTGAGAGAGAGAAAATAAGGGAGAAAGATAGAATGAAAGAGAGAGACAGAGGGAGAGAGAACAGAGAGAAAGTTAGAGACAGGGAAAGTAAGCAGAGAGAGACTAGAAAGAGCAGAGAGAGGTACAACAGAGAGAGAGAGGAAGCAAGATATTAAGAGAGAGTGAGTGCAAGAGAGAGAGAACAGAGAGAGAACAAAGAGAGAGAAAGCCGAGGATGAAAATAAAAAAACAGAAAGAATAGAGAGAGCAGGGAAAGACGAGAGAGCACTGACAGGAAGTGACAGAGAGAGAGAGGGAGAGGAGAAAGAAAGCAGATAGAAACTAGAAAGGCAGAAGAGCAGGGAGAGCAGAGAGATAGAACACACACAGAGAGAGAGAGAGAGAGAGAGAGAGAGAGAGAGAGAGGCCAGGGAGAGAGGAGGAATATTGCAATATTGAGAAAGATGATTCAGAGCAAGAAAGAAAACAGAGATAGATAGAGAACAGAGAGGGATCAGAGACGAAGAAAGAGAGTAGAGAGAGCAGAAAAGGAGAGAATGAAAGATAGTAGAGATGAGGATATAGTGAGATAAAGATGAGTGTGAGCAGAGAGGAAGAGACAGATAGTGAGAGAGGGGGAGAGAGAGCAGAGAAACACTATCTGTTTCAGTGGTGCAGCTGCTTTGTACCTCATTAAAGGGGTCATATAACTCAGGGTACAGATCTCGTTCTAACCCCTCTTCTCTCTTCTGTTTCAGTGGTGCTGCTGAATTCTAAAGAGACACAGGCGGAGCTGGGCTGGACATCCTTTCCCCCCAATGGAGTGAGTCCTTTCAATCTACTCTTTTCCACTTCATCTATTTTTATGCTCCACATCACAACAGAGTGGTTCATTATCACTACACTTAGCCTTTGTTTATTAAGAATAATGCATTAAAGGTGCACCATGCAACTTTTCTGGTGAAAGCTCTGATACATGCTTGTCTCCATGGGAACACCTGTAATGGACTAAATGCATGCTGGATACTAGAGTGTAATGCTATATTGTGGGTAGGGATGTCAACAATTAATCGACTTACAATTAATTGTCGATCAAGACGTTGGCCGAACAAAATGCATTAATTGTAACTAATCGCTAGAGGGCGCTACTCTGGAATATGAACACGAGATGCGAACCATAGTGTTACATCATGTAACCCTTTCCTCTCTGGATGTTGCCATACAACTCACAGTAGAGCTGGACCTAGAACCATATATTTTTGAAATTATAAAAGCATGTAACTTACATGCTTTTATAATTTCTTGATTGTTCTGGTTTGAGGCCCTGTAATGTTTTATGCTGTGTCCAGGGGCCCTGTGAAATTTATATTTTGTACTGTAACCCTTCACAGATTAAGGGAGAGAAATATTGTTGATGCCTTAGTTCAAAATAAATGTTGAGAATGTCCTAAAAATAGCCTGGATTCACTGGTTTCATCATAATATGTAGACTAAATAACATTCTGTTATTTAATTTCTTCTGTTCCTTTTAATTTCAAGATTTCCATGCTGCAAGTGCAACAACTGAGCCAGTCCTCAATTTATTTTCAATAAAGAATGTATTTTGTTATTCAGCATCAATACATTTGTCTGCTTTTTACTAAGGAATAATTAATTGAGGAATATACAATATAATAATACTATGATATATTTATGACTCAGTGTTATGTATACTATAGCTTATATTCTTAAAGACCTTATTGAAACACTAAAATTCACGTGAAAAAAGCCGCTTATCAGTTAATCGTAAGTCGATTGATAAGGTCAATCAACTATAGATTAATGAATTAATCGATAATTTGCATCCCTAATTGTGGGGCATTCCAGGTAAAGCAGTATGATCTTCAAGGAGACAAGCAGATGGCTCAATCATGTGAGGAAAGCTTCATAGTGCACCTTCGAATGTTTTTTGGAAATGTATACTGAACTGGATCGTTTGCCCTTTTTTTTGTAGCAGGAGTGTATTCATACTTTGCAGTGGCACCACACTGGGGGTGTACTCCATGTTTCTCTATGGCAGAATGTTCATGAGTTACCATGGTGACATAATATACACATTAGCAAATCCTTATGGCAAGCTGTTTTAACATTAAGTTTGATTATCCGGAATCAACACTGTAGTTATCAATGTCTTTCCGACTAGGCTTAATTTAATTTTGGATAGTGGGAATTGTCATTTGAGATATCTGTAACATAATCTTGAATAGACAAAAAGACAGATAGAGATTTCTGCAATTCACTTTTGACTAGGCAAAACGGAATTACAGATATCTGCAGTTACATCATTGAAAACGATATTCAACTCGTCACATCATAAATGACAATTGCAGATATCTGTAATTCAGTTTTGACAAGGCAGATTGAAAGTCTGAGCTTGAGCTTCAAGCAGCATACCAATCCATCCAAAAAGCCATTTGTCCCTAAAGCTAAACAACGGCCAGTGTTTAAATTCGTTTTTGTCGTTAATATAATTTTCAACAAACGTTTCACTAGAGTGCATAAACAAAATGACCCTAAGATGCATTTTGGCTTTCTTACTGATAAATTAACTTTCAATTAACAGCCGACAGGAGCCATGTGGAAATACCGCTCCCGCCTAAAGTGAAGATCATTTGTATACAGCAATGTCATTTCGTCTGGTCAAAACTCCAATTCAAGATATCTGTAATTATATTTTGACTAGGCAGAATGAACGTTACAGATATCTCCAATTTCAGATATCTCTAATCAAAATTCATTTCAAGATAGCTATAACTTGATAATAGATATCTGCAATTACATTATGACTACCCCTAAGACCAGTTTGAGATATCTACGTCATTTTGACTAGTCGTAATTCAAGTTACAGATATCTACAACTTCATTTCACCTAGACAAAACTTAATTCAAGACATCTGAAAAGGGACATAAAGATATCTTGAATTGAGGTGAATGAACTGGAGTTATGACTAGTCAAAATCAAATTGTAGATATCTCAAACTGGATATCTGGAAGTGAATTGTAGATATCTGTAATGATAAACCCTGTACAAATGAATGCCAAAGTGACGTCGTTTGGGCTAGGAAGAATTTCTTTGTGGATATCTGAAATGACAATTACGGATAGGAAGAATGTCTTTGCGGATAAACAAAATTTTCTTTTGACTAGGCAAAACAGAGTTAGAGATATCTGCAATACATATTCAGTCAAGCGTTTAAATGTTAACACAGCTTGCCATAAATGCTGACAAAAACGTTTTTAAGAGTCTGAAATCTCATTGGTCCTGTTTAGGAGTTTGATTTTCTGGTACACAGTCACAGAATCGTTCAAGTCCATTTTCAACTGAGCTTTCGCTGTCAACTGTTCCATGATATAGACTTGGTTTAATCTCTCTGTCAGAGGGGAGGGTTTCCTCCAGTTAAAGAATATGGAGAACATATTGTTGGTCTTACACATACATTATCTAACATTGCTCCTAATACATATAGCAGTGGATTCATAGAGAGTTTACAAGACAATTTCTTTTCTATTTCTGTTGTCCTGCCAATAATTAGTCTGAGACTTTTTTAACATCACAAATCATTTCACCTGTCATAGTTCCAAACATGTTAGCTCTTTCTTTTTGTTTTTCAGACAGTAAAAATCAGGTACAGTGCCAGAAAGTAATGTCTAAGTATATCGTTCACACAGGATCAGTCTAACACTGTCTGTGCTCCCACCTGTAAACCAGCAGCCAAGACCTACAATTAAACTGAGCTGTTTTTCTCCATCAATTTGTCAATCACGTCCCACCTTCTACTCTAATAATAAGTCAGTAGAGCATGTACCTTCTACGGGCTTTGTAAGGTGAGATAGACAAGTTTTCAAGGTGTACTGTGTGTGTAACTTTTCAGGCAGAGCGTATGCCATTTATACTTTCTCTATGGAGATTTAATTCTTTTGCCTTGAATACTCCACAGTATGACATTAAATTCCCCATAGTTGCATTTATTTAATAATAATAATAATAATAATAATAATAATAATAATAATAATAATAAGAAGAAGAAGAAGAAGAAGAAGAAGAATTATTATTATTATTATTATTATTATTATTATTATTATTATTATTATTATTATTATGATGTTTTTAATGCCTAAGATTTATATAGAGCCTTTTTTGACGCTCAACACTTTGCAAAGAAGCATCTTGAACTTTAGCCTTTCCACAGATCTGGGACCTCATGTGTAAAGCTCGCTTTCACACAAATCATTGTGTAGGTGTTCTTTACGCCATCCATAGGATTTATGAAACCCCTAAGTGCCGTGCTTTGCTAGGACCTTGCTGTATGCTCTGCACAAAGTCTGGATACACGGGGAAAAAGCAACACTTGTGGAGAGGAGCAGAAGTGAAGAGAGTCTGTTTGATCAGGAAATCATTAGAAAATAATTTCATTCAGTGTTGTGCATTTAAGCAGAAGTTAGCCAAAACCTGGACAAGGGCTGTTTATTCCACTCATTATTCTCTAAAATATTATACATTTGAAACTCTTGCACGAGCATGTGCACTTTCTCGGTGCAGGTCTGAGCCTCTCACAGTCCACGCCATGACCTTAGACTTCTACAGGCCACAGTCTGTGGCCCAACACAGAGGATGAAATAATGACCCTGACCTGAGACAATCTCTTCCCTCAGACGCAGCACAGGAGCAAGGCTTTAGTTTAATGGGACTAACTGCAACTTCAACACTTTTACTTTTCTCTTTAAAGGTCCCATGGCATGAAATTTTCACTTTCTGAGGTTTTTGAGCTCCCCTACCCTGTGAGCTCCCCTACCCTGTTTAGCCCCCCCCCCCCCCCCCCACCCCCCATGGTTAAAAGTTGTGAAATGTCTAAACTGAGCATTTGCGATCCTTTTCTGAGTTACAAAAAATCGGAGCTCAAACGGGCGAGTTTGAACAAGGCACCTTATTGACGTCAGATCGAAAAAAGAAATGCAAATGCAGTTCCACCCCCGTCTGTCTGTACTCAGCGTCTCTGTAAATCACGCCCAGAGAGTTTGGACTGCGAATGCGCTAGGCAATGCAAAATGCGTTTTTTTATTTGCCTGGAGGCACGTCCGAGTGTTTCTAGGCTCGGAAGTCCTTTATCTGAGCCTCTGGACCTTTGAACAGCAGTGGTTTAATTTTATTTTCTGTGGAAATGTGTTTATTTTTCAATGGAACACTTCAAATCTCTCCCCCCGTGCAAAAACAAGGAAATGGATCAGAGAGCGCTCAGAGTGGAGCGTTTGGCCACGCCCCCACCCTCTACTATTGGCCAGCTTTTTTCTCCTCATTTGCATTCAAGCAACAACGCCCATTATGGAGTGTTCAGAGAGAGAAAAATTACTCTTTCTCAGCTTATCTCTGTTTCTCATGCACTGAGTGTTGATTTTGAAGAAGGATTCATTTACAGTATTAGGGAACCATATAAAAGCATCAAGAAGTACCATGTCATGGGATCTTTAAGCATCGAGTGCCAGAGTGGCCAGAGTCTGTGCACAACATGAAGCCTACTGGCCAAACCTGACCCGAACTCTAAATATTCCCTACATTTTTGTGGAAAAGGAGCTCTTGCAAATGAGAGTTTGCTCTCTGTCAGTATAAAGAAAATAATCTGTCAGTATAAAGAAAATAATGCCTGTGCCTGTCACAACCCAGACCTGTGCACTCACAGAGATATCCAGATTTGGATGTTTCGTGTGGACTTTTATTGCCAGAATAACAGTGCCTGATATGTATCTAATGTTTTACATGCTAAATCTGTGTTCTACCTGTGGAAGCGCTCGTCCCTGACAGCTAATCCGCGTACCCCTCCCTCCCCGCTCTCAATGGGAGGGCATCTGAATCTCTCGCATGTAGCCCCTTCTTTGACCATTCTGATCACCGCGTGCACGTGTCTACTAGTATATGTGCATAAACAGGGTCCCACACACTCATCATAGGCATACTTAAAAATATAGCAATACAACTCTAGAAACAGCAAGAAAACACTTCGGCTTTCTCTGCAAAGATGTGCTGCATAAATATTATGAAATATTATTAAATTAACACATGAGTTGCTGTTGTCACTTTTAGTTTTGCATTTATTTGTAAAACCTTGCTTAAGCCTTTGACATGAGTGTGTGGTGCAGCATGGAGCATCCCCCTCCCTTGGTCCCGCATGTCTCTGGCATACCCAGGCTCTTGTTTAAGTAGATCTCACTTTGCTCCTTTTTATGGTGAGGTGGAGGTGTGGAGAAGGTGTGACGTGGCTTCACGTGCGCAGATTCCAGCTGCAGGTGGGATCTATGAAGTACAGACTGTGTGGTTGAGTGCGCGCGGAGGGTTTTCTAAATCTGGAGTTTGCGTGGCGCACGCCTCTAGTGGCCGCGAGGAGTACACACTAGCTCAGGTCAACTCCTATGCAATAAGATTTTAATAGGATGTTCCACCATATAGCATTAAACTGGGTAAGTTGTTGTACAGTTGTAGGGAATATTATCTGTTACATAAAGGTGAGTTGTACAGTTGTAGAGTATTATTGGTTACATAAAGGTGAGTTGTTGTACAGTTGTAGAGTATTATCCATCCATCCATCCATCCATTTTCTTCCGCTTATCCGGGGCCGGGTCGCGGGGGCAACAGTCTAAGCAGGGACCTCCAGACTTCCTTCACCCCGGACACTTCCTCCAGCTCCTCCGGGGGGACCCCAAGGCGTTCCCAGGCCAGCTGGGAGACATAGTCCCTCCAGCGGGCCCTGGTTCTACTCCGAGCTCCTCCCGTGTGGCCAAGCTCCTCACCCTATCTCTAAGGGTGCGCCCAGCCACTCTGCGGAGGAAACTCATTTCGGCCGCTTGTATCCGCGATCTCGTCCTTTCGGTCATTACCCAAAGCTCATGGCCATAGGTGAGGGTAGGAACGTAGATTGACCGGTAAATTGAGAGCTTCGCCTTTTGGCTCAGCTCCCTCTTCACCACAACGGTCCGGTACAACGACCGCATCACTGCCGACGCTGCACCGATCCGCCTGTCAATCTCACGCTCCATCCTCCCCTCACTCGTGAACAAGACCCCAAGATACTTGAACTCCTCCACTTGAGGCAAGGACTCTCCACCCACCCAGAGAGGGCAAATCCGAGGGCCTCGGATTTGGAGGAGCTGATTTTCATCCCAGCCGCTTCACACTCGGCTGCGAACCGCCCCAGTGCACATTGGAGGTCCCGGTTTGATGAAGCCATCAGGACAACATCATCCGCAAACAGCAGAGATGAGATCCTGTGGTTCCCAAACCGGATCCCCTCCGGCCCCTGACTGCGCCTAGAAATTCTGTCCATAAATATAATGAACAGAACCGGTGACAAAGGGCAGCCCTGGCGGAGTCCAACATGCACCGGAAACAGGTCCGACTTACTACCGGCAATGCGAACACAGCTCCTGCTCCGGTCATACAGGGATCGAACAGCCAACAGTATTATTTGTTACATAAAGGTGAGTTGTACAGTTGTAGGGAGTATTATTTGTTACATAAAGGTGAGTTGTTGTACAGTTGTAGGGAGTATTTTCTGTTAGATAAAGGTGAGTTGTTGTACAGTTGTAGGGAGTATTTTCTGTTACATAAACGTGAGTTGTTGTACAGTTGTAGGGAATATTATTTGTTACATAAAGGTGAGTTGTTGTACAGTTGTAGGGAGTATTTTCTGTTAGATAAAGGTGAGTTGTTGTATAGTTGTATGGAATATTTTCTGTTACATAAAGGTGAGTTGTACAGTTGTAGAGTATTATCCATCCATCCATCCATCCATTTTCTTCCGCTTATCCGGGGCCGGGTCGCGGGGGCAACAGTCTAAGCAGGGACCTCCAGACTTCCTTCACCCCGGACACTTCCTCCAGCTCCTCCGGGGGGACCCCAAGGCGTTCCCAGGCCAGCTGGGAGACATAGTCCCTCCAGCGGGCCCTGGTTCTACTCCGAGCTCCTCCCGTGTGGCCAAGCTCCTCACCCTATCTCTAAGGGTGCGCCCAGCCACTCTGCGGAGGAAACTCATTTCGGCCGCTTGTATCCGCGATCTCGTCCTTTCGGTCATTACCCAAAGCTCATGGCCATAGGTGAGGGTAGGAACGTAGATTGACCGGTAAATTGAGAGCTTCGCCTTTTGGCTCAGCTCCCTCTTCACCACAACGGTCCGGTACAACGACCGCATCACTGCCGACGCTGCACCGATCCGCCTGTCAATCTCACGCTCCATCCTCCCCTCACTCGTGAACAAGACCCCAAGATACTTGAACTCCTCCACTTGAGGCAAGGACTCTCCACCCACCCAGAGAGGGCAAACCACCTTTTTCCGGTCGAGAACCATGGCCTCGGATTTGGAGGAGCTGATTTTCATCCCAGCCGCTTCACACTCGGCTGCGAACCGCCCCAGTGCACATTGGAGGTCCCGGTTTGATGAAGCCATCAGGACAACATCATCTGCAAACAGCAGAGATGAGATCCTGTGGTTCCCAAACCGGATCCCCTCCGGCCCCTGACTGCGCCTAGAAATTCTGTCCATAAATATAATGAACAGAACCGGTGACAAAGGGCAGCCCTGGCGGAGTCCAACATGCACCGGAAACAGGTCCGACTTACTACCGGCAATGCGAACACAGCTCCTGCTCCGGTCATACAGGGATCGAACAGCCAACAGTATTATTTGTTACATAAAGGTGAGTTGTACAGTTGTAGGGAGTATTATTTGTTACATAAAGGTGAGTTGTTGTACAGTTGTAGGGAGTATTTTCTGTTAGATAAAGGTGAGTTGTTGTACAGTTGTAGGGAGTATTTTCTGTTACATAAACGTGAGTTGTTGTACAGTTGTAGGGAATATTATTTGTTACATAAAGGTGAGTTGTTGTACAGTTGTAGGGAGTATTTTCTGTTAGATAAAGGTGAGTTGTTGTATAGTTGTATGGAATATTTTCTGTTACATAAAGGTGAGTTGTTGTATAGTTGTATGGAATATTATTTGTTACATAAAGGTGAGTTGTTGTATAGTTGTAGGGAGTATTATTTGTTACATAAAGGTGAGTTGTTGTACAGTTGTAGGGAGTATTATTTGTTACATAACGGGGAGTTGTTGTACTGTACTGTGTGGAGTATGGTATGAATGTAGTCCTGTGTCTGTTTGTGACACTGTGGAACATTAAAACAAAGAAATAGCATCTCCATAGAGACAAGCATCTCCAGGAAAGTTACATAATGCACCTTTAAATGTAGTTTTTATTTTTTTTATTTTTTTTCAAGACAGTATTTCTTGTTTGGCTGAGCATTGTTGTTGACTGGAGAATGGAAAGAATAGAAAAGGAGGTGATTTTTTTGTTTGTTTTTTCTTCTCTCTGATGACACGATGAAGAACAATGGCGAACTGTAGGGTTTTTAAGCTGTATCTCAGCACCATTCATCAGCATGTGTCACCTCTGTTGGAACAGACTCGTATCACATCTCTATGTTCTGAGTCATATAGCCTGTCTCCCTCTGTACTCATACTTTACATTATTACACTCTATAGAACCCAGAAGCTTTGTTGTCATTTTACTGCAACATTTAAGGGTCCTTATTACATTATTTTCTGATGTGTGTTGTTGTTTCCTCATCATAAACATACCTGGAGTTGTGTTTTGTTTCATTCACACAAACCCTGCATATTTAGGCTGAGTTTTTCTTTCAAACAAAAAACACTGTTCCTCCTTGTGTTGTCATGTGGTAATACAGGGTCCATACAGCTTCATCAGAATCATTTGAAATCATTAATTTCAGTCCTGGAATTTCCAGTCTCTACAAAACAAAAGGTAAAGGGTAGCGGTTAACTTGAAAACTGCATCAGAGCATTTTGAGCTTTGGAGTTGTAGACAGACTGATACTGCAGGATTACTCAAACATGTGTGAATGAAACAAAAAACAAATTCACATACATTTAGATTCATGGTGGAAATTATTAACTTTTATCCTGAGGAATAAACAACATTCAAATTAAGATGTAAATTCAGTGATGAATGCAGGGAAAAGTTTTCAGACTTTTGTTTGCTAATGTGTACATTGTGTCTCCATGGTAAGTGCGGAACATTTCACCATAGAGATACACATAGAACACCCCCACAATGACGTCACTGTGATCATGTTATAATCCTAGGCATTGTAGATCATAAACTGTAAAAATTATGATAAATGGTAAGACACTGTACCCATGTTCGTTCTGAAGAAGTTCCCTCGTTAAGTCCTGGATGGCTGTTAATAATTAAACTCATAAAGCTGATGAGTTCTCAGAGACTCAGTGACTCAGTGACTCTCAGAGACTCAGAGTGCTTTGTGTATGTGTCACAGCTCTGATTCACTCTCACTTAAAATTCACCCACCATGACTCTCCCCACTCTGGTTCAACGTCCATCCCACTGATATGAATACTATGTTTAGTTTAAAGGTCCCATGACATGGTACTTCTTGATGCTTTTATATGGCTCCTTAATGGTTCCCTAATACTGTAAATGAATCCTTCTTCAAAATCAACACTCAGTGTATGAGAAAGAGAGATAAGATGAAAATAAATATCTCTCTGGAACACTCCATTCTGGGTGTTGTTACTTGAATGCAAATGAGGAGGACAGAGACAGGCCAGAGCAGCGGGTGGGGGCGTGGCCAAACTCTCCGCTCTTTTCTCTTTAGCGGTGCTTAAACCACTGCTGTTTCAGAGGTTCGGAGGCTCAGATAAAGGACATCCGAGCCTGGAAACACGCTCACGTGCCTCCAGGCAAATAAAAAAACGCATCTCGCATTGCGTAGCTCGTTCGCAGTCCAAACTCTCTGGGCGTGATTGACAGAGAGTGTGGGTAGAAACACAAATGGGCGGTGGAACTGCATTTGCATTTTTTCTTCAATGTGACGTCACATAGTTTCCTTGTTCAGAATCGCCCGTTTGGGCTGTCTTTTTTTCAAACGCAGAAAAGGATCACAAATGCTCAGTTTATGCATTTCGCAACTTTTAGCCATGGGGGAGGGGCCCTAAACAGGGTAGGGGAGCTCACATTAACGTTCAAAAACCTCAGAAAGTGACAATTTCATGCCATGGGACCTTTAAGGACCTTAATCTAAACTGTAATATTCCATGTGATGTCATGTCATGGAATATGAGCTCTTGTTTGAAATATTCTTTAAAGGTTAAATTTTTGGGGAAATTGTTGTAGGGTGATTATAATGATAAAAAATAAAGCATTAGTCTTATATGGTGCTTTTAGATGCTCAACGTCACTTTACAGTTTTGTGCGTTACTCATCCACTCCTGTTGTAGCCACACCTGCCCTGGGACTGGAGTGAGGTTGCTGATCTTGGACATGTTGGATATAAATGTAATAAAAAAATATATAAAAAAAAGAAACAAAGTAAAAGCAATATTTAAAGCTACACAACATAACTTTCTGGTTAGGTTTTTATGTTAGTACATCTTTTGTACAGTATTTAATCAGATGCAGACAGCAGTCTCAGTTTGACCCATAGACTGCATAAAGAAGTGAATGAAATGAGTGTGACGCATTAGCTCCCAGTCAAATGAAGCTTATTGAGGCCTGGAGTTATAGGGGGAAAATTACAACAGAATTCAATGTCAGGAATGCTGACCACGAGTATCATAGCGACCAAAGAGCCAAGGCTGTTGAACGTCCAGAGACTGTGGACATAGCTAATCTGCTGCCACCGCTTTCCAAATAGCTCAACTGACTCTGGCTCCAATTCACTTTGTATTGATAAACTGTCGTCCCTCTCTCTGTAACTGCTGCTTTGAACTTTGTCACTTTAAAATCTTAAAATGTTCATATTAACCCGCTCTACGTGATCTTGAAGTTTGTATTTCACAATTGTGTCCATAAATCAATTCCCACTGCTAATATGATAATTAATAATAATAATTCATTGCATTTATATAGCACCTTTCAAGACACCCAGAGACGCTTTACAGTTCATGGTTCATTCACTCCACACTTGGTGGTGGTAAGCTACTTTTGTAGCCACAGCTGCCCTGGGGCAGACTGACGGAAGCGAGGCTGTCAATCTGCACCATTGGCCCCTCCGACCACCTCCAGCACTCACGCACACACCACTTTCATACTAGGCAATGTGGGTGAAGTTTTTTGTGACTGCCGCCCTCCTGTGACACCTGGAATTCCCGGTGGTCTCCCATCCAAGTACTACCCAGGCCTGGCCTTGCTTAGCTTCTGAGATCTGACGAGATCAGGCTTTGAAAAGCTGGTATGGCCACATCTGGAACTTAGCTCCAAATTCGCCCCATAACTACTACCCTCTGTGAGCCTCATTTGACTGGAGCCAAACGCTATGGGTGACGCCACACTCTCTTAGTCCACTTCTTTATACAGTCACTCCAGACAAAAATGCAATACTAACCACAGCCCTAACCCCTTTCTTTCTCTTTCTTTCTCTCTTTTCTCCCCCCCTTCTCTCTCTGCAGTGGGAGGAGATCAGCGGCGTGGACGAGAAGTACAAGCCCATCCGTACGTACCAGGTGTGTAACGTGATGGAGCCCCTGCAGCAGAACAACTGGCTGCAGACGGGCTGGGTGACCAGGAGAGGAGGCCAGCGCATCTTTGTGGAGCTGCAGTTCACCCTCCGAGACTGCAACAGCATCCCGGGAGTCGCTGGAACGTGCAAGGAAACATTCAACCTCCTCTACGTAGAATCCGACCGCGATCTGGGCGGAGTCACCAGAGAAGACCGCTACACAAAGATCGACACCATAGCAGCAGACGAAAGCTTCACGCAGGGAGATCTGGGAGAGCGAAAGATGAAACTGAACACCGAAGTGAGAGAAATTGGCCATCTGAACCGAAAAGGCTTCCATTTGGCGTTCCAGGATGTTGGAGCGTGTGTAGCCCTGGTGGCCGTGAGGGTGTACTACAAGCGTTGTCTGGCCACTGTGCAGAATCTGGCAGTGTTTCCAGACACAGTGGCAGAAGCGGCGTTTGCGACTTTGGTGGAGGTGCGGGGGGCGTGTGTAAATAACTCGGAGGTGGATACGGACAGTCCTCCCAGAATGCACTGCAGCGCTGAGGGGGAGTGGCTGGTTCCGATCGGGAAGTGCAGCTGCAGCGCGGGGTATGAGGAGGGGCATAGCAGCTGTGAAGGTAGGAACCAAGATTTGATAGTTTTGTCTTTTTCATGATTTAAATGACATTGAGAAAAGCTATTTTGTGCTGTGTTGTTTTGCTTTAATGCATGAATCTGCTTGTATCTTAATGAATTTGGGAATTAAACATGGAAATATATGAAGTAATTCAACCTCCTGTTTAGAGGCGACATTTTGAGGACTTTTGCCTATTCAAAAGATGCGCTATTTTCATTGCTCATCTTTATGGCAACTGCTTTTTCATCACATGGGTAGTAGATGTTAGGCACTTTTTACTGGTGTAGATGAATGAGTCCTATATTACAAAAAAATTGACTCTTGTGCCATGTTAGAATGTTGTAACTCCTCAGACAGACCTGGAGTTGTGTTTTGTTTCATTTACACATGTTTG